>CAJVQA010001368.1:0-25969 GCA_910591915.1 Cetraspora pellucida | reverse complement strand
TCTACTCAGGTCTTCCAAGTGGGCTTCCATCCTCCTACCTGGTTCCTATGATTTACATGGCCTAAGAACTTATCTTGTGTTCACACCACTTGGTACCGGTTTGTGTTCCTTTGTACAATGTTGCATGGATGCCTAGACCTTCCAGTCAGGCTGGTATGATATGGGTTACAGGTATCTTATCCCAACCAATCACAGAAGACAGTTAGCCATAACACAAAAAGAATTGCAAATTTTCATCGTTACTAGGATTTAAACTCTAGACCTGCCACTTGGGAGTTGACAACCTATCCACTTCACTAGGTTGCCACACCCCCTTCAGTTTTGTTTATCTTTAGTGTTATCATAGAAGTATTTAGTAATTGAGTATAATTTATTTGTTGTAAATATTGAAAAAAAGTTTTTATAATAGGTTGAAAGTATAATAGAGAATGATAATGATATTGAAGAAATTTGTTATAACAGGTGTTCAAATCATAGGAATTTAACTATATTAATAATGATTTGGGTTATATATCTTCTGTAGGATTGCTTACCATTTTAAGCTTAGTTTTCACAACTGCGAAGAGTGCTATAGCCTACCTTGTACATTGGGTTTGACTGTTATTATCTTGGTTCTCTGCATAAATAGACTTAACTATCTATCTACTTACATTATTCTCTTCTAAGAATGGTTTACTAAATGTAAAGAACATCATTATCTTAGAAGCGATGGCTGCATTTATATGCTTTACAGAAGAGTTTATTAAAAAGATTATGAGAAAGTGTTGTAACATAGTAGGTTGTGAATTTTGTTGTGAGTTTTGTTTTGTGTTTTGGTTAGTGTTCTAGTATTTGATTTAGAAATAATAATATCATTATCAGAAAGTTTGAATAAGTTATTATTTTCTTTGGATGATGAAGGTATTGGTATGAATATAATGTTTAAATTAGAAAATATAGATTTAGTTTTGGATATATTGAATTTGATATTAAACTTAGAATGTAAAATTTGTTGAGCTTTAGGATAGAATCTTTTGTTGTAAGCTTCTTTGATTAAAGAAATAGAAAGTTTGTTATTTTTAAAAATATAGAAGTATGTAAATACTCTAGCTAGATATTTAGAAGTTCAGTTACTATTTTGTTATAGTTTTATTGAGCTTTTTTAAAGACTTGATCTACTTCTTTTTCTAATCTTTTATTAATTTCTTGTGTTCACTCTTCTGTATAGTTATTCTTTTTTGTATTTTTTTTGTTGTTAGGCTGTGTTAAGTTTTTTTGTACCATTTAGCTATAAGTCACTTGTGCTACTAGTTGCTTTGCTATTGTATTACTGTTAATTTCTATTTCTATATTGTTACTGTTTGCTAATAGTTCTGTATTTTGGTTTTCTGTTGATAGTGCTTAATTGTTGTGATCTTGTGTCTGTTCTTGTAAGTTTACTATGCTATTCTGATTGGATACTACATTTGTGCTACTGGTTTGTTGTGTTGTCATGTTCTGTTAAATGTTGTTGTCTGTTTTAGATAAGTTGTTGTTGTTTATTTTTATTTCTGGCATCTTATTGTTAAAACCTGTTTGATCCAGTTTTGTTTTGTTGTTGTAATCTGACAATAATATCATTTTTGATTTTATCAGGGGTATCTTAGTTTCACCACTTTTTGGCCTTTTGTATAGTAAAGCAGAGTTGATATGAAGTTTTTTTGTCTTTGAAGCAGTACTATCTATATCTGTTTTGTTTTCTTTTGAGTTTGTTTTTCTGTTGTTGCTACTGGTCTTACTTATAGTATTATAGCTTTCTATTTAGATTTGGTTTGCTGTCTTGAATATAAATTTGTATGTTGATCCAAGGGTCTGTTGCTCAGTTGTTGTGTTTTTAGTTGTTGTTGTATTTCTTTTATGCTTTATCTTGTTTGTCTAGTAGTGCTGCAGTATAGTTTTGTTGTTTTCTTTGTTGTTCTAATAATTTATTATTTATTTAAATTTGCTCAGTTTTTTGTTTATTTTCTTATATTATTGTGATTTTTAAGAAAAAGTTTTTACATTTTTTCTAAAGATCAGTTTTTAAAGTTTTTAAATAAACTTGTTTAGCAAATCATATTAGCTAATTCAAATAGTTTAATAAATTTAAAAACTATAAGTTATAATTCTGATTAAATTGCTAATTATTTAACCAAATTTAAAGTAAAATAATTTAAAATTTGACCAAAATGATCAACAATTTTGACTGAAATTATAACTTATTGGTTTTTTATATTTATTTGACAATGCAAATTGGCTAATATATTAAATTATACTTATAATTATATTATATTACATTTTATTAAGACAAAAATGTAATTAATTAATTTTTTTATATAATTTTAGATATTTATTAATTAAATTAGAAATGCACTACAGCACAAATACATAAAAATTTTAAATCTTCAAATTAAAATAAAGAAATTTTTATTAAATTTAATTAGAGAGAATGGTGATCCTAGTGTAGTGGTTGGGTTGTCATTCTTCAAGTGGCAGGTCTAAGGTTCAAATCCCACCTACAACGAAATTTGGTAATTATATCTGTGTTATGGTAAAACTGTCTCTTGTCGATCGGTTGGATTTAGGTATCTGTAATCTTGGGTACAACCAATCAGGTTCTACTCATTATTGGGAGCCCAGGGCATCTATGCGAAATGTAATGTTACATGTACATAGAGGAATGTTAATAACCGGTGTTGCATAAGACTTCAGTGCAAACCCACGATAAGTCCATCAGATGTAGAAGACCAAGAAACCGAAGAGACAGAAGCCCACTTGGAAATTCCCGAGTAAAGAGTAGCACAAGCCTTCGACAGTGCTATCGGACTAATGGAAGTCCAGGAAACCCCAACAAGGAATAGGCGAACATGCAACCGAATGAAAGATGTATAGAGGAGCATATGACCAACCAGACCGCCAGAATCGCTGGAGGAAAAGGATACTAAGGTATACCATACCAGGCTATCTGGATTGGGAGTTCGGGGAGTCTGTCAGATTTTGAGTTGGATAGTAGGGAGATGAAGAGAAGAAGTTGGAATAATAGGTACTGGGGTTTGGGTGAACTTTACAAGGGTAGAAATAGTGTAACATAGCGGTTAAACAGGTAACTCCTGTAACTGCAAGTGTTGGGTAACTATAGCATGTTACATAAAACTAGGTCAGCTGTGTGTGGGACATGGAAGGCTCTAGTAATGATGCTTCTGAGGATACACTGCATGAAATAAGGTATGGGGTCCTAAGAAAAATGGGTAAAAGCATCTAGACCTTCTTGACTAATGGCTGTATCGGAGATGATCTAGTGATACAGTAAGGATTGCAGCACAGAGGGTTTAAATAGGCAATGCCCCTAGTTGGGTTGCAGATATGGCAGCTAGTGTAGAACTATTGGTGGACTACTTAAATTAGACACCAAAAGTGTATGTGTGGCTAGTTGTACTTTCTAATATAAAGGTGACTTCTTTGAGGCTTCGGCCGCAAGTCCCTATGTCCAATTTACTGAATAAAACCCTAGGCCCAAAAAAGGCTAGTTGAATATCAAAAAAAAAAAAAAAAAAAATTTAATTAGATAGTAGTTGAAATATTTAAGGTTTAAAAAAACTTAGAAAAAATTTGTCTTTTTTTTATTGACTTCTCTTTATATATTAAATATCATTTTTATCAATGTTAAGATCAAAATTCATCAAAATTTAAATAATTTAATCACAAATTGTAAGTCATCTAATTAATAGAATATTTGACTTTGTGTGTTAATATTATTCTGATCAAACAATGATATATATATTAATAGTTATAAACTTTCTTTTGTAGATCACAAAATACTAAGTAAACAAATAATCAGCAAAATATATACATAGAAATTTACAAAGTAATTAAATCTTTAGTGACTAACAGCTGCCTCTGACCTTGGGCTCGCAGTAAACAAACAAGATAAACTAGAAAACTTAGACAAGATTAAAAGAAAACAAAGTGTAATTGACAATACTTCAACAAAAAAAGAAAGTCGACATAGGCCTATTGGCCTCTTATTTATATTCTTCTTTGAGACTATACTAAAATTACAGATAGGAAAACAAACTACAAGTTCATGCAACAACAGCTCCTCGAAAGGCAAAACTGGTACAAAAAAAGACTTTACCTATTCAGATGCACTAGTAAAGAAACAATATACTCTTCTTCTAAGACTCAAAGCAATGCAAAAAGTGAGCAATCCAGCTCACTCCTATTAAATTTAGCTATGACATCATTACAAACAAACAACAACAACAACAAACCTGTACAAACCAGTTTTGGTAACCTATATATAGAATTAACTAATCTTATATTCCTACTAAAACCCATTTTAGAAAGTCCCAATACTAATAATAGTTTAGAACAGACAGACAACCAATACAATATCTTAGACAACAAAGAACACACAAATACAGATAATAATCACATAGACACAAAATTGATTGCAACTATAGACAGCAATTCAGAAGAATACAAGCCACTTACTTACAGTCAGATAACCAAAAAAAATATTCCCACATCTAACAAAATGCAAACTGAGATATAAATAGACTACACTTAAGAATGAATAGATAGTATTTATGACAGACTACAAAATAGAATCACCCAACCCTTCAACAAAGATGTTTGGAGATATGATGAAATTATTACTGCACTTAAAACAAAAAAAGAAATCTTTAACGTCACAGTGCACAAGTTGCAAACCAAACCAACCAACTTCTTTCTCTATTCTGCAATTGAGGCAAAATACAAACATCAGAACCATGCCTTCTTTCTTATATTTACTAGAGATAAGTAATCTATATCATTTCATTAAACCATATATAAAGACCTATTTAGAGAAGCAATTGAGAATTACAAAACACAACATGAAATCACAATTACAACAAGAGCAATTAGAAATACTATATATACCAAGCTTAGACAAAAAATTATGATTAATTACTTTACTAATATAAACTTTACAACAAATACAGCCAAGACCATATGTTACTTAATTAAATATTACAAAGGCTTTACTAAGAATGAAACTTCAATCAAATTTAAAAAAATACAAGAAGCAGTACAGAATGCCTTCTCTTCACAACTAGCCCCTCTCCCAGCAGACCCAAGTGAAATACCACAAGAGAACTTACAAATACTCCCTTTCAAGCTTCCTATAAAACAAAAATTACAAACAAAAGTTATTGTAATGGGATTGCATAAAATTTACAACTTTGACCAATTGCCAAAAAAATATTTTAAGACCTTAGATCCAATTCTAAAAAGCATACACGAACTACATTCTGAAATTAGAGATCTCTTTCCTATTACAAAATGTAGCCAATTAAATAACTTGACATACTTCAAAAAAAAACTACAAGACTACTATACATGTGATAATATACTTTTCAGTTTTTTTGACTTACCACCATCAAAAAAACTGCTACCATTGACATACCAGGATCTAAGTAGCAAATACAGACTTTACTTTCCAATTAACTTACAAGATCCAGATACCAATCTTATATAAATTATAAAACAACTTAGAGAAGAATTCTCCTTTAAAAGTCTTCCAAATGACTACTTCAAAGTCAAACTATTACTGCCTAAAGATCTTAAGAAAATCAAAACACCTGACACCTTTACTTATCCTATTATAGATAATCAGATAGCAAAACACTTTATTGACCAAATCATACTTATTTACAAATTTTTACTTCCATTGCTATTTGACATAATGATAGCAAATCCTATTGACAAGTCAGATTTACCAAAAAACCCAAAACTTATTAAAGACTTTAGCATTGTAACACCAATAACTTCAACTAAAATACTAGTAGATTTAGCTTGACAACTTAGACAAAAATATCACTTCTATCACATTTCAGATTCCTGGATTGAAATACCTACAAATATCAAGGATGATAATATGCATAATACAAGCCCAGACAAAGCCAAGCCTTTGTCTAAACCAGTGATTCCAAACTTACCAACTGAAATTAAAGAATACCTAAACACAAAAAATATTGATATTACAACAACACCTATTCCTATCATACAACAGACCAAAGCCAAAGACACACTTGATCTGCTATGTTAACATTTTACAATTAACAACATTCCTGATGATATTTTAGTACTACCACCTCTCCCAGAACCAAGCTGGAAGATATTTTCATCTAAATGCTAATAATGATAACACCAACCAATAATCCAGACACAATAACTATCAACAACAACAATACAACAATTAACTTACAACTAACTAAAGAATTAAACTTACTTAAACTTAATATAAACAAAAAAATTAACATAGCTACTCATAATATTAGAGGTGCTAATGATATTTTAAAAATGCAAACATAAATCAAATACTGTGCAACATCAAACTTGTATATAGTTTCTCTTACAGAAATCAAATTAAAAAAATTAACAACAAAATCACTAACCAATCTACTATACAAGATATTTACTTCAAATTTTATATCTTACAAACCAAATTAATATGAAACTAGCCTAGGAACAGCCTTAATGATTTGCAACCAACTACAACCATATATTCATAATATCAATACTGTACTAGGCACTGCAATTTGCATAGACTTTTTCTTTCCTAATAATAACAAATTCTGCATCATCTCAACTTACCTTCCCTCAAACCATGCTTCTTTCTTAAAGTATACTCAATCTTAACTGCTTATTTGAACTACAGAAACTAAAGCTAGAAACTGGCAGTTAATTATACTAGGAAACTTTAATACTAACCAACATAAAGACAAACACCTTTCACTATTTACTGAACTAAATGCTACTAACCTAACTAGTCTTCTAATCTTCTATAATATTCAAACACCTATCTGGCAAGGTCCTAACAATGCTAGCCAAATTGATAACTTCTGGATCTTGTCAGATATACTACTAGCATTCAAACCTTTACTACTAGTAAATGACTCATACATCTCTGATAGTGATTACTGTATTTTGTATATAACTTGGTATACTAACTTTACACCACAAAAAAATTCCAGAAATAAAGAGAAAAAAAAAAAAATTTACTTGTTTAACAAAATGACACTGGAAGACTGAAGCAATTTTGAAAATGCAATAGATAACTTCTTTAATATGCAAGCTATTCTTATACCTAATGCAGATAAAGATAAGATAAATAGAACCTAGAACTTTGGTCAGCAAAAACCAAAGAAACAATGAATAAATATATTCCATATATATTTACAATACCAAAGCCTTTCTTCACACTTTTACTAAAAGCTACCAAATTGTACTCAGCTTTAAAACATATCAACAAATGTTTACAATACCTTGGCAATAACTTATCAAACAATCTAACAGAAATTAACCATCATCTGTCAAAAGCAGCTAAATTAGCAAAAATCGATATCTCTCTTATAATGCAAACAAAACTAAACTCTTTACCTTTTGAGTTGATAGCACAAATTAAACACTACAAATATACAATCTGGCAGGCATGCAATTTTGAAAAAAGACAAGAGCAAAAGGAACTAATTAAATTCTATACAAACTGTAGATACTCAGATTTTAAGGATAACACTAAATATATGTTAGATAGCATACTAAAAAGAAGAGCAGAACCAATTAGTTTTGAAAAAATTATTCTATTAGATGAAATAATTATAGAAAGAAATAAAATTAAAGAAGCAACATGACAACATTTCAAAGAATGGATTAGAAATAACCTCTCTAATGAAAACAATTGGAAAGAATAGGAAACAACCTACCTTCCACTTAATAATATTCAAAGTGATATATACAACCATCTTCTATCTCCTATTACAATAACAGAACTAGAGCAAATGATAAAAGCAGCACCCAAAAAGAAAGCAACTGGATCTTCAGGAATTGCAAACGAAGTTCTTCAACATCTACTCTTATTAGCACTCTCTTTTCTTTTAAATATATTCAACAGTTGTATAACACAAGAAATTATTCCTGATCAGTAGCTACAAGCCAACATTTGGCCAATTCCAAAAAAACAACACTACAACTATGAACTTAATTCTATTCATCTTATTACACTAATTGATCATACTAGAAAAATCTTCACAAAAATTATAACAAACTGACTTACAAATATTCTAACCTATAACCAAGTGTTATCACCTTACAATTTTGTAGCTTTTTCATATCAATCAATATTACAACCAATCTCACAACTTATCCAAATTCTTGAAGATGCAACTACAAATAATAAGGAAATCTGGATCCTCTCCCAAGACATATCAAAAGCTTTTGATTCAATTCACATACCTACTTTATCCAAGGCTTTCAAAAAAATTCACATTCTAGACAAAGCTATAAACCTGCTATCATATCAGCATTTATATCAAACCAACAGAATAATTACTACCTTAAACTTAACTGCACCATATTTAGTAGAAGATGAGGTGGACCAAGAAGAGACAATTTTTTCTCTTCTATGGAAAATATACTACAACCTATTGATATTATGAATATATAAAAAACATCAAGGATTTACTAATGTAATTCCTTCTTTAAGCATGAAAAAAATACATACCTTTGTAATGTCATACATGGATAACTCACTATAGATCGTACCAAACAAAACATCTCTTACAAACATTCTGTGACTGCCTCCTCTTTTTACAAATTTGCTAACATAAAAGTCAATCTATCTAAATCTACTTTAGTTACAAATTCTTCAAATCTGGATAACTTTATAACTTTTGATGATGAACAATTGTTTGCAATAAAACATAAAACATTTTTTAAATACTTGGAAGCATGGTTTTCAACCAACAAAAAGCCAATACTGATACAAAAAGAAATAATAGCAGAAGTGAAGATCAATTTAAAAAAACTGCAATTTGCTAATATAACAGAAAAACAAGCAATATATATCATAAACAGTGTCATTACTCCATGTTTTATCTATCAGCTATACTTCTTATTCCTTTCTCCTTTACAAATAAATTCTCTTAACAAAGCATGCATTCAACTGGTAAAACATAAGACAAAATTAGTATGAAAAGTTTCAAATTTATTTCTATTCAATTCAGATATTTATGCATTGACAGATTTAGCTCAAGCACAAACTTTAGCACTAGTTTCAACACTACAAAAAAACCTAAACCACTTTAACTTTGATTTCTTATTTTTGAAACTATGATTACAGCAACTACAAGATGTAACATTTACAAACATTTCAATCTTGACACAACTCTCAGTATTTCTACTAACATAAATAAATATACAAACATGTCAGATGATAATAGCTTTATATGCATTAGAGATGCAAACCTCATGAGACATTGATAACTGGCCATACGTAAAGAAATTTCAAAAAGGCATTAACCTTAATGCTAGTGGCAACACATCAGCTTTTTAACCAAAAAACATACTCAACCTTAGCTAAACCCCTCTGTTCTTTTGCCAATCCTCTGATACCACTTTGGAACACTTTAACAGAGACCAACTTTAATAAGAAAAATATAACATTATACATAACTAATAGTTGACAAAATATAAAGAATAACTCCTATATAGTAGCAAATTGTCAACTTCAACATTTTCACACCAACTTTGGTTGCTTTACAAATCTTTGGCTTTTTCATTTAAATACCTTATTAATTTTGCTAATATTTGTATTAACCTCAATGAATCCTTATGCTAATATAAAAATATATACTAACAATTCTTCATTAGTTAATTTAATTAACCTTATACAATCTACTCAATCGCATAACTACCTTGTACTCGAAAAGCAACAATACATCTACCTTATTCTAGTATTAAAAGCAATAACATGTAATCATACAATTTCAGCAACCTTGGACAAAGAATTCCAGATTCAAGAAACTAAAAATATCTTTCAACTAGACTCTACATCACAAAAGTTTTTATATAATCAATTTGTTCCAAAACTTCTTGGCAACCCTTGCACATATCTACTAAAAACTACAACAAAGTAAATACACCAAATTACAAAGACTAGCCTGGTTTTATCAACAATGTATCTCATATTGGCATATTTCACAAAATAATATCAACTAGTTATTATCTCTACAATATATTTCATATGAAGAAAAACTCTTGGCTCTAATAATAGATCCTTTCTCTTCAGTACTAAAAAATTTTAAAATCAAACTATTATTAGAAGAACTACCTATACATCTCTTGCTTCATTAGAGGAATGCTACTAAACATCCAAACTATCTCTGTCCAAGATGCTATAATGCTCCAGAAACTATTGTACATCTTTTAGATTGCATTAGAAACTATTTACATTTTACAACATTAATAACATAAATAGTGTATAAAACAACAAACAATTTAGAAATACCTTGTTATGAGATAAATAATTTTATTTAAGCTTTTATTTCAAACCACATTGACAAACAAATACTATTAGGTTTAATAATCAACAACACCTTGACATCATTTGAAAATAACAAATACAAATACAAATATGTTCCTCTTATACATCACAATATTATCTCTGCAATATATAAAGAAGTTTAACTTCCCTCTTGAATGATATAACATGACTCCTTGATACCAACTCCATCACCTCTACAAACTCCAATACTAGCTAAAACTAAACCAATCTTACCCTCTATATTAAATGAAAAAATTCATCATTATATTACTTGTGAACAATCTTCTCTTAGCTATCTTATCATAGACTAGAGGTCTATTGACCATTCTAGCAAAGAATAGGTCAAGAGTAAAGTAGCTCTTACCCCCATCTCCCCTAGCTTAGTTTCTTCTGCATGTATCTTATATATGTAAATTGACTAATTAATAAAGAGATAGAGAATAGACCTCTCTTTTAAAAACTAAAAAAAAAAAAAAAATGATATATATATTAGAAAATGTAATAATGCTAAAATTATTTTTAATATATTCAACTCAACTGTACTGAAATTTAAAATGGGTTGTGGAAAAATGAGTTAGACGCGTTATTATTATAAATCGGAGAGCCAATAATTTTTTGAAAAGGTTCAAAATTAGACTCCAAAACTTAAATTTGGGGTTAAATGCGCTGTAATGTAAGAATGTCATAAAGTAGGCCTTAGTTCCGACAAAGCTAATTGGCATTAGTTCAACACTGGCCAACTACATCTATGTTATGTCTTTCGAAAAAATATCTTTCATAAAATTATACAGTAATCATCTAGAAGTATTTAAATATGCAAAACAAGTGAGAAATGTGGAGAACGCAATAAAACGGGTGAAACATAAGTAAAACCGAATGTAACCAATAGTGGGATTGGCAAATTGGTAGGGTTTGAAATAAGTTCTAAGTAATTGTACATTAACAAAATTAAACCACACAAAAATGCAAAGTAATTTGGCCTACATTAAAGTAATTTAGGCTGATTTTCAAAAATTATTAATTTTGGCCAAAAGTTAATTTTTTAATCTTTGGTTACAAGAAATGAAAAAATACCTATTCTATGGTAAAATTTGCTCAGGTCATTTTTACTTTATGGATAGCTGCAGTTTCATGGATTAATTCGTTTTTTTTTTGTAGCTAATCACGCTTATGCAAGATAATTATACGTAGTTCTGTTTAATTAATACTATGCATCTATATAGATTCTTTGCTTTAAAATGACTTTTTGAAAATTCTATAGCAAAATATAATTTACCTGAAACATGATATCTCCATGTGTTTGATATTGTTTGGTTATATTTCATAAAAATTATTTGTATAAACAATCGCCAGATGCAGTATTTCAAATATTATTCACAAAGTTCGATTTTAAAAACAATTTCAGATTAATCAGCTATAATTATTTTTTTTATCACTACCATACCTATAGATCATTACACGCTAACCACGAATTTTATACTAATCTATATAAATAACGCACAGTTATCTATCAGATTTTTATTATTAAACATTGATGGTTTTTCAAATTAAATAAATATATAATTACATATGTAATATATAATTTTGGATAATAAATATTGCAAATCATAGTGAAATCTATAAAAATGAAATTTGTAATTCCTTTCAAGCCTCTAAAACTCTTCTATTAAAAATCCAAACCTTAAATTCTAACAAAAGGTACCACCCAATTTTACCACCATGGCACATAAATTTATAATTAGATAAAATTTCATTTTAATAAATTTCTATTTGATATATGCATAAATTATAACAGTATCTAAAAATAAAAACAAGATGTGCGCCACTTCTTAATCGAATAAGTTAATATATATCCAATAAAAATTACATTAAAAATACTCTAAATCAGAAGATAAAGAGGTAATTAATATGTATTTTTTCGTAAGAACAAATGAAAGTTAATATAAATGACGTACCGATTCAAATAAATAAGAAAAGAATGTAAGCAACGTAAATGAAATAAACAATACCATAATATAACTCTAATATAATGTAAAAAAAAGACAAATGAGAAATTTTGAATATTGTAAAAATATATTTAATATTACTATAACATATAAAGTTACATAATTTACCTCCATGAGAAATAATTTAGTCTGTTCAGAGTCTTTTACCATATTTTCTTGTTTTTGATGTTGATATGTGATAGCTTGTGAGGATTCTCCGCTAAGACGTTTTGATAATTCCACTTTGATGTTTCGATCAATTTCCGTTGATTCATCTTGGTTCGATCGTTTAAGTTTTGGGTTAACCTTGGAATTTTCTTCTGTTAACCTTGCATTCTCTGCTTGAATTTGCTCAATTTCACTACAATCTGCATTTGCGTAGTCTTTCAAACATGCCTTAAGAATTTCAATCTTTTTTAGATTTTCACCATTGGCAACAGTTAAGTTATTGTTCTCATTCACTATAGATATAATTTCTTCACGAGCATTTATAAGTTGCTGTTGAACGGTGTCCAAAGCGTTTTGGGCATCTTTTTTAAAGTCATTGAATTGATTTGAAAAAACATCTTTTTCACGTTGAAGACAACGAATGAGATTGTCTTTGAAAGCGATAGCGTCCGCATGCTCTTCATTAAGCTTTGAAATTGACGCTCCGTGTTCAACAATTATTCGCTCATATCTTGATTTTAATTCGTTAAATTCTGATAGTATATTTAATTCATCGATTTTGGTGGTACTTTCATCTTTTGGGGCATCATCTAGCTGCTTCAACAATTCATTTATTCGCTTTTTGTACTTCTCAGTATCGGAAGAATAAAGATTTTGTAAGTCACTGAGTTCTCTACTAGTAATTTCCAATTCGGTATTCATTTCTTGGATTTTATATTGTAATTCGTCCACTTCAGACACGTGTAAAAGTTGTAAGCTTTCAGATTGTTTCTGTAAATCATCATCTTCATCAGAATGTATTATATTTGCATCTTTTAGCTGACTTGGATAATATTCTAATTGCTGTGAAAACATCTGAACTTGTACCTCTAATTTTTCAATCTGTTTAGAGTCCGACTCTAGATTGTTTGAACAGGCTACTTTTAAACTTTCTTCAAGCTGTTGAATTTTCTTCTCATACATTTGGGATTTTTCTTTGTATTCATTACGAAGACAAATTTCATGCTCAAGTTTTTTATTAAGTTCTGACACCACTGCATGAAATTTTGTTTGCATTTCATTAAAATTGTGATGGAATACACCGTTCTCATTCGATCGATCCTTGAAAAATGATAAAATTTGTATATATATTTATATAAATCTAAAATTATTAATTTGTCAAGGCATTAAGACATCAAATGATTGAATATACCCTATTGTTTTTGCTCACTAATGTATTTCCTATATCATTCAGAACGCCGTTCAACTCGGTTAAACGGCGACTCTCATCACGTGCATTGTATAATTCGAACTGAAAAAAAAATTTAAAAATATGAAAATGTGTCCCCTCTACTTAAGCAAATCGTATATGATATTATAGGTAGACATGGGATTATAAACTTGCCTCTAGGGATGCATATACGGAAACATCAGAAGAATAAATTTCAGACATTAGTCCAGGACGGCGCTTACAGGAAGATTGCTGTATAAAGATGTACACAATGATTTTGTGGGTTCAAATTAACATGGCATAATAATGACGAATAAAAAAAGAATCTTACACCATTCCTATAAATTGTAATTATATAATTATCCTTCTAAATATAGTGACGTAAATAAGCCAGATATATTAAAAAGTCTTACATGATCATATTCATTTTCGATCGCGCATTACTCGATGAAATAATTTGTATTGTCGTTGCAATTTTTCTGTACAAGAGCTTACGGTCATTTTCGCTGAATATATCAATACCAAATTCCTACAATAAATCAAAGTTTTGAATGCATTTGAATCATTAACTATTTTTAATCCTCAATAAAAATGTAATTAAAATTTACCAGTATATCGTAATTCTTAAGTTCAACAGGCTCGCCTTCTTTGTCTTCGATACTAATGCGTTTTCCGTTAACAAATGTGCCATTACTAGACTTTAAGTCTCTTATAAAAATCTAAAACAGACAAAATTTTTAGTGACAAAGTCTTAAATTTCCGTAATAGCGAAGTACGTAATTCAAAATTCACTTTTCCATTATCATTCCATATCTCAGCATGAGTTCTGGAAAGGACTCGACTATCAAAATAACCATTCGTTTGAGTTTGGTGCGTATTTTTATTAGTCATACGGCCTATTTTGACCGGTATGTTGTCAGAAAGACAAATTCTTTTGGTGGAAAACGTGTCATTTATGGATTCTAAAACTAGAATGATATCGTTAAAGATTGGTGATACGTTCGTAGAGGATATTGTTGAGGTCATATTTATAATTTAATTGGTTTATACTATGATATGAAAGAATGAACTATTGTATAAGGAGAGTTTGACATCATAATCAGTTAGCTAATTTTGCTAACAAAACGAAAAGATATCGATATTGCAATAGGAATAAATTCGTAATAGTAATGATCAGTGCTAGTATTACTAGTAAATTTGTACGAGCTTCCAGATTTCATGACAGATAATAGCGAACGAATTAGATTTTTTGTATCCAAATTGCATGTTCGTGTTTATCGAGCAAGCCGTCTCTGCGCATTATCAATTTTTTTTTTTTTTGTCAAGGAATTTAGCTTTTTAATTAATACCATTTTTAAATTCTCTATCTAAGCTCATCTCATCGGGTTTATATGGAAAAAGAGGATATACGTATGTCCGTGCGTTTTAGTGCATTTTCTATTCATAGGTAGCTATATGCATATAAACAGCTTGACTATGTACGTACGTACGTATCTATTTTGTTTTTAGTAATTAAACTATAAAGTTACGGTTATCGTTATATCAATAAGATCGTTAATTGTTACATGCAATAATTTTTGCTTAGCAATTAATAAAACTTAAAAATTTTAATTATTTTAATTAAGCGAATCGTTAGTTTTTATATTTTTATTTTAATAAACGTTGTTTTTATCGTTATTACAGGGATGTTAATCGGTCCTCAGGGATCGAGTCCCAACCGATCCTTAAATCACATAAATTTTAGGGAAGATATACCGACACAGCATACACGTGACTAATTGCGCTAGACCTAATCGCCAATCCTAACCTTAATGTCAGCCATGCTGTGTCTATAAGTTTAATGCTGGCCATTTTGCTGTGCACAAAATCACGTGTATGCTGTGTAGGTATATTTTCCCTAAATTTTATACGTAGAACTTAGACGAATTATTATAACAATACAAAATTAATTTGATTGGACGAACCTATTAGGTAGGATCTGATATAGGATTTAAGTCCTGTGATTTAAGGACCGAGTCCAGGATCGTTCTTTTAGATCCCAGGATCGTTCTTTTAGATCCTAGGATCGGACCGGACCGGACCGGATTCGCAATTTAACATCCCTACCTACCGAGTAATTGATTGTGAGAACTTGGTTAATTGATTGGTGGTGCAGTCACAATGAGTTAATTAATTTTAATTAATTGCAATTTTGAATATATATAATAAATTATTTGCATAATAAATGTCACGGCTGATGCTAACGTTCACGTGACATATAATAAAAAATTTGTTGTCATATATAAAGTTCATTTATGTTAGAGTTAACGTTTAAATTAGTGTTAAAGGTTATATTAAGGTTAGAGGTCAGTGAGCTATATAATAAATTACAAAGGAAATCTTTTTTTGCTAATGCATTAAAGGTGCTTCTATACAAATTTTTGATGTTTTTAAAATTAATGTTTGTTTTGAATTTTCTAATTACAACTTACTATTAGCTGATTATTATGTAAACTTCAACATTAGTCAAAATCAGTATTAGTTGTAATACTTATTATATAAATACAGAATTTTTAAAAAAATGTTAATTAAAAATATTTTATACTCTCAAAGTTAATTTTTTAACAATCATAGTTGTTAAATAACTCTATATAATTGCAAAAATAATTTCAAAAATCCTAATAAAGTATTATATTAATATAAATACTTAAAAAAAATTATTAAATAAATTAAATTTAAATAATATTATTATGTAAATTTTTATTAAAATAAATATATAATATATATAGTTATATTAAAAATATAAAATTATATTGTTTGTTAACCTTCAAGTGGCAGGTCTAAGGTTCAATTCCTACGAACGATGAATTTTGGAAATTATACCTATATTACAGTAACTGTCTCTTGCCGATCAGTTGGGTTTTGGGCATCTGTAATCTTAGGTACACCAAGTCAGGTCCCATCTGACATTAAGAGCTTGGGGCATCTATGCAGAGTATAACATTACATGATACATGTATATAGAGGAATGTAAAACTGATGTTATATAAGGCTTCGGGCAAACTCACAATAAGACCACTGAGCATAGAAGGCTAAGAAACCGAAGAGACAGAAACTCATTTGGAAATCCCAAGTAAAGAGATAGCACAAACTTTTAATAGTGCTATTGAACTGATAGAAGTTCATGAAACACCTTCATAAGAACTAATTAGGTAAACCAAATGACAAAAATGTGTAAAGGAGCACATAACCAATCAGGCTACCAGAATCATTAGAAGAAAAGGATACATAAGTATACCAAACCAGGCCATCTGAATTGGGAGTCTGGTGAATCAGTTAGTTCCAAGTTGTAGCTAGTAGGGGATAATAGAGAAGAAGTCAGAAAGATAGATACTAGGATTTGGGTGAACTTTACAAGGGTAATAGTGGTTTAAGGGGTAAACCTGACTGCAAGTATTGGTCTCGGTCATAGCGTCAAACCAGGTTAGTGGTAAAAAAGAATATGGCTTACTCTAGTAGGTTTATCTTGAGAATAAAAATAGTCTAAAGATTATAGTTCTATGGTCGATAGTGAATAGATCCAGGTCTGTAACCTGATGAAATTAATACTAGGGTTAGATCAGAGGGTTCAAATGAAACACCTAAGCAGTGATGTTAGGTATGTCAACTAGTGAGGAACCCTCAGATGGACTCCTTAAATAGGTAATATAGAAAAGTTACATGTATAGCCAGTTGTACATTTGTCTAATAGTTCATTATAGATACGTCTATATAAAACATATACCCGCTATAAGTATTAATAAAAAGCTCAGACCAAAGAGATCACCTTAATATCAAAAAAAAAAAAATAAAAATAAAAATAAAATTATATTGTATAAAGTTGTAGTGACCTAGTGAAGTTGATAGATTGCTTAAGGCCAAACTCTGTTATACAATACTTTCAAGTATTCTCTTACATCCTCAAATTTACATTAAATATATCTGAGATATTTAACTACAACACTATATCCTTAATCTTCTCAAATGACTTAATAACTTTAACCTGTTAGGCACATCAACTCACATCTGAATTTAACAGTTACAAAACAATCTCTGGTCTTCTACTAATATTTTCTTACATCCTAAACCTATTATCGATAGTTCTAACTGTCTAACTACAAACTTTAAAATTATTCAGCTTATTAAGCATATTGGTTGGACATTTTTTATTAATCCAACTTATAACATTCTATTTATCTAAATGATGGAGTTATCTCTCTTGAATCTTTTCTTTCCTCTTATTCCAAATATTTTATTTTTAAAAAACAACTTAGATACTATAAATTACTCTTTCTTGACCAACTTACTACATATAATAATTTATGCTTATTATACTGAAAACACATTTCTCTTAGATTAAATAAGTTTCTTAAAGGTGTTGTACCTCAATGGTTCACAATTCTTAAGGACATTACAACAAATCATTCTTATCAATGTACTCTATATAATCACTTTAACTTACTTCAAACAAACTACTTTTCTTACATTACTGATTACTTTATCTCTAATATTAAATCTTGGCTACTTACTATTCTTAATGATCAAATAATTATTAGCAAGACCAGAAGGCATAATATTTCTACAAGCCTTACTCTTATTACTTACTAACACTGCTTATATCAGTTTTAGTTTTCAAACCTATATTCTATTCCTCTTTTTACTACTACATTATGTTCCAGATGTCATCTTAATTCTAATACAATTGGCAACAAATGCATTATCTTTATTCTTACAAACCTAACTACAAAACTATTCTGTCATATTAATACTAACAAAACCCTTAATCTAAATGCTAACTTTTTTGATATTATATATTCTGTTGTTATTTGACATCCTTTACATATTCTATCACCTTCTTCATTAATAATCAACTCACAACAATTACCTTGCATCTTTCAGTCTAATCAAGTTATTGACAGCTTACAGTCTATTGCTAATTCTAATCATAATTTAACTACTATTTCATTTTATACTAATAGTTCTGTTATCAAGCTTGGTATCTCTCAATGCTCTATAGGCATAGGTTGGGTTTAAATTAATAATTTTGCAACTATTCACTCATTTCAAATACAAATTAAACTTTGGTCATGCTTCTTTAAAGCTAAAATTCTTGCTATCCTCTCAGCAATTATAACTACTCCTAGAAACTGTTCTGTCCATATCTTTACAGACTCACAATCTGTTATCTCTAAATATTATAATATCTACCTATCAGTATCTAAACTCTCTCATACTCATACTTCATACTTTTCTATTTGGCAAACTCTTATCAACTTCATTAAATTACAAAACATTTAGCTTATTTTTCACAAAGTTATTTCATACCAAGATGATCCATTTAATAATCTTGCTAACTAACTTGCCCATTGTCATCAACTTCTATCTTTTTAATATTCCTAACTAATAACCTTTACAATCCTGCCTATACTCTATTTATTGACCAATTTCTTATTGAAATTCCTATTTGATGTTCTATTCATACTATCTGTTAAGCTTACATCATGACATTTTGGACATCTCAACATTGTTTTCAACAATAGTTTACTATTGCTCTTAACATCAACTGAGAAGCAACTTGGCTTTATATTAATAATAATCAAAAGGTTTCTAATTTTGTCCATAGTTTTTATTTTTCTACTCTTAAAACCTTTTGTGTCAAATTTTTTTTGGATAAACTATCTGTTCCTCATACTCTTCACAAATGTAACTCCTCTTATTCCTCTTTCTGTTATTGATGCAATCAAACTAGCTTTTTATTACACTGGACTCTTTGTTCTTCTACTCAAACAATTTATCACTTAATCTCTAATTTTCTTAATTGCATCTTAAATACTATTGCTCTTGACATGTCCTCCAATCTTGTTTCTAATTTACATCAAAAAATTCTTATACTTAACAGTTTTAAACTGCATAACTTTTCTCATATACCATTTCTTATATCTACTTTATCTGGTTTAGTTCCTATTAACCTTATTTCTACTATTCACAATACTTCTATTCTTTACTGTACAGCTATCTTACTTTCTATTAAATTTCTTCTTCATTTAAACCAACAAATATATAAACAAATATGAATCCTATATTGTATTTCATGATCAGCACAGTTTTCAACTACACCTTCTACAAATTCAACTTATAATTCTTCTTCTAGTTTATCATTATTTTCTATTTCAATACCACAAATTATTATTAGAATTGATCTTTGAACTATCCAATAGATTAAATATTATACTCCTCTCTTATATATTATTACTAACATCCAAATTTAGGTAAGCCTTGGCCACTCTTGTAGGTTTAGGTTACAGATTATATGTCTGAGTCTTTATTCTTCATATGTAATTTAAAAGCAAGCTTTTCTTTATAAAAACTTCAATTGAATTTCAATAAAGTTAAAGGCATGACCTCAATGTTAATATTTAAAAAAAAAAAAAAGTTGATAGATTGTTAACCTTCAAGTGGCAGGTCTAGAATTCAAATCTCAGTGATAACAAAAATTTGTAATTCTTTTTGTGTTATAGTTAACTGTCTTCTATAATTGGTTAAGATAAAATATTTGTAATCCATGTCATATTAGCATAACTGGAAGATCTAAACTCTTGTACAATATTATATAAAAAAACACAAATCAGTACCAAGCAGTATGAACCCAAGATAAGTTCTTAGATTATGTAAATTATAGGAACCAGATAAAAAGACAGAAGCATATTTGGAAGACCTGAATAGAGAAGTAAACTGAACTTTGATAGTGTTACTGTAAAGACTAGGCTTATAAAATAAAGCTTGAACTTGTGAAATTATATAAATATAATAGTCTTTGAGAAGAAACTAGATGAACTAATCAAGTTGTTAAAATTTCTGAATTTCAAAGAAAAAGAATACATGTCAGCAAACATATAAACCAGAAGTATATAGTTACAATTTACCTTTTCAGACTATCTGAAATGGCAGCTTGGTAGAACTTGAATTAAATACCAAAATAGTAAAAATATATTATGAAGTCAATACTAGAGTTGGGATAAACTCTACAAGGGCATAGTAGTTTAATAGTATATTCTAACTGTTAGTGTTGGTCTCAGTCATAGCAATATTAGGTCAGTTGTAAGAATGAGATACAAAAGATTCTAAAAGGTTTAGTACAAGGTCAAAGGTTTCAAAAAATTACTTTAAAGACAGTGATTATGACATATTTTCATTAGCATCAGTTAAAGTTATTGGTAGACAGAGATGAGTGAATAAATACAGAAACTAGAGTGGTTAAATAAAGAACCTACAAGCAGATTCTAGGTATGACAGCTAGTATAGAACCTTCAAGCAAACTACTTAAATTAGACAATAACTAAAGTTGTATAAGTAACTAGTTGTACACATTTTTTATGATTGCCTTCTGTAATTATAATACAACTATTAGCCAAATATATTATTAATAAAATTCTAAGTTACAAGTATTCATCTTAATATTTAAAAAAAAAAATATATATATTGTATTAATAAACTGGTTATAGTTCTATATAAGCTATTTGGATTAGAAATCTGATAAAAAGAAAAAGTATACTAAAGTATTAAAATATGCTATAAAGTAAATCTTAAAGTTCAAATAAACTTTATAAAGATTTAGTAGTTAAATAATATAATTCAATTGCAAGTATTAGTTTTGCTATAATAATATCAGATTAGCTATAAAAATAGGTGCAGAAAACTCTAAGAGGTTTATCTTATAGATAAAATAATCTTAAGGTTAAAACAATAATCTAGATTTAACTCTATCTCTTAATCTATAAGCTTTTCTAGACAAATTTGCCTGAAAAATTGTTAAAAATATACTTATAATTTACATTTTTTAAATTTTAAAATATTTAAATAAAATTTTATTTAATAATATTTAAAAATAAGAATTATAGGGGTGTGGCAACCTAGTGAAGTGGATAGGTTGTCAACCCCCAAGTGGCAGGTCTAGAGTTCAAATCTCAATAACAGCGAAAATTTGCAATTCTTTCTGTGTTATGGCTAACTGTCTTCTGTGATTGGTTGGGATAGAATACCTGTAACCTGTGTTATACCAGCCTGACTAGAAGGTCTAGGCATTCATGCAACATTGTACGAAGGAACACAAACCAGTACCGAGCGGTGTGAACCTAAAATAAGTCTTTAGGCCATATAAATTATGGGAACCAGGAAGGAGGATGGAAGCCTACTTGGAAGATCTGAGTAGAGAGGTAACCCGAACTTTCGACAGTGCTACTGTAAAGACTAGACCTATGAAACGGAGCTAGAACTTGTGAAACCAGGCAAAGAGCCGGCCTTTGAGGAGGGGCTGAATGGAACCAACCAGGCTATCAGAATTTCTGGGTTCTGAAAGAAAAGGTTACATGCCAGCAAACATATAAACCAAAAGTGTATGGTTACGATCTGCCTTTCTAAACTATCTGGTTTAAGAGCTTGGTGAAACTTAAATTGAATACCAAAGTAGTAGGGATATGTTGAGAAGTTAGTACCAGAGTTGGGGTGAACTCTACAAGGGCATAGCAGTTTAACAATATGCCCTGACCGCCAGTGTTGGTCTCAGCCATAGTGATACCAGGTTAGCTGTAAGAATGAAATACAGAAGATTCTGGAAGGTTTAGTACAAGGTTAAAGGTTTTCCATGTGAGTGAACCACTTTAAAGACTTAGTGACCATGGCATATTTGAACCAGGGCATCTTGGTAGGTGTAGGTAGGTGGGTGAATACAGGAACAGAGTAGTTAAATAGGGAACCTACAAGCAGATTCCAGGTATGACAGCTAGTGTAGAACCTTCGGGCAGACTACTTAAATTAGACAATGACTAAAGTTGTACGAGTGGCTAGTTGTACACTCTTTCCATAGTTGTCCCCTGTAGTTGTAATACAACCATTAGCTGAATGTACTATCAATAAAATCCTGGGTCGTAAGTACTCACCTTAATATTTAAAAAAAAAAAAAAAAATAAGAATTATATTATAATAATATTTAATTTTATATTATAAGAAAAAAATTATAAGTTACTTATAAGCTAAAAATTAACAAATTTAGAAAAAATTTTTAATTAAAAGATTATTTACAAATTAAAGTCACTCTTTCTCGTAGATTATCAAAGCAAACAAAATTAACAAAAAATTAAAACCAATATTATAAGTTCTCTTTAATAATATAGCTTTTCTTTAAAATATTAGATTTAACATTGTTAGAATTAATACTACTGGAAATCCAAAGCTACAAGTAGATAGTTTTGGTTTGGTTGCTAGTGCAAAGTTGGCAACCCTTGTAAAGAGTGAACAAATTTTGTTTATTTATTTTTTCTAATCTGTACAGACTAATCAATTTGGCCTATCCTTCTTAAAGTACCAAGAAGACTATAGTTTATATTTATTTAGTATGTTTTCTTTTTTTTTATTTTAATATAAAATTTACTTCTATTGAAACCAAACTACTTGAAAAACTTCAAGTCAGTTATGAAAATTTTTTCTGACAAAAGTGAAGCATCACATTACTCCAAAAAAATTGTAAAGTATACATGATTAATCAAAACAGTAAACATCAAAAATAAACAAGCAGCCACATTCCAGATATATAAATTTACAACAATCAGCAAAAGAAAACAACAAACATCAAGTTATATACAAAACTAAATTAGGGAATAGATAGTTAATCAACAAAAATACAAAAATAGATCAAATGAATAAAGTAATCAAATAGAGATAATCAACAAACAAAGCCTAATTCAGCAGGTGCAAGGAACAGATAACAAACTGTGTAGATACTTAAACTGCAATAAACTAAATTGCATTCTAGAAACATTCATATCTAAAGAACCAAGTAACTTAGAAACTATAGCAAAAAACTTAGCTCTTGGTGATTCTCAAAAATTACAACCAAAGATCTTCTACTATATAGTCAAATACTTGAAGCTCTGAGATATGCATCTAAAGAAGCTAAAATAGTATCAAAGAAAACTATTAAGAAGTGAGCCAGTAAAATTATGATAGCAAGTCAAAATCTAGGCTCAGTTAATTACATATTAAGTTTAAACAAAGAGAAAACAAAAAAAGAAAAGAGCAAGATAGAAGGGATTGAAGAAAATAATAGAAATGAAGAAAATTATTCTAGTACAATATTAAAGAAAAGACAACAAGCAGAAGACACAATGATGACAGACACAAAAGTAAACAAGAGCATAGAGCAAATAGAAACATCTGACACAAAAAAATATCAAGTAGTAGTGCAACAAACAGAACTAATAAGTAGAAACAAAAAGCTACTAGTAAGTGAAAATAACTATATAGAAGTGTCAGATAAAAAAAAATACAAGAAGAGCCTAAAAACCTTGCAAGAAAGTATAACTCAAAGTGCCAAAGAAACAGCCAAGCAGAAAGAGTTAAAAATCAAACCAGTAGCAACATGGTTAGAAGACAGCCTCTGGTTATCTAAAAACAGAATCTGTAACAAGAGTGCTTTCTTTAAAGTGAAAATCTTATCCTTTAAAGTTCTAGGAAAAACTAAAGAATACCAAAGCAACTATATGAAGTAGGTTTTTAGAGGAAACAAACATATCAAGACAATTGAAGAAGAATTTCAAAATGGTAATAGCTGGGTGGTTGTTGACTTCGATTGTAAATACAGCAGAAGGTCATTAAGTAAGCACATTAAAAAAAAAAAAGAAGACTAGTGCAATCTTATTTCAGAAGAGGTTAAAATTCCAAAAAGGAAATCTAATATATATTATAAAGAAAGTAAAGAAGTAATAAAACCAAAATACAAAGAAGGATACTGAGTGGCCTTAAATTTACAAAGAGAGGAATTTAACTTACACTTTAAGGAAAAAGGAAAAATCTAGTTCTAGCAAAAAAGAAAAAGAAAAGATGAAAATTACAAGATATTTAACAATTTGGAACTTGACAGTAAATATCAAGTATAAAAAAATAGAGTATATATGCAGAAGCCTTGGCAACATACATATAGTAAAAGTCAAAAGATCGAAATTCAAAGCACTGACAATAATTGAGGTTACAAGCAGTAATGATAAATACTCCTCATAGTTATTACTATTAAATAATAACAAGTTAGTCTAAGTAACTCAAGGAGAAGAAAATTATGAACAAAGAAATAGACAAAGTCTTTATATAGCCAAACTACTAGAACTTCCCAAAGAAGCTTCAGAGGTATTGCTTCTGTGAAGTTTAAAAAGTAAAAGTACAAAATTAGCATATATTCCTACAAACAAGAATGGTAATCCTAAGAGATTTGCAATAATTACATTCGCAAATCAGAAGAAATTAGAAGCAGCACAGTCTAAACTGATAAGGTATAATAATTATACAGTTTTTTGAGAAGACTACAGAGTTAAAAGAAAAATAAAAGAGAAAATAATAACAATTAATAGCAATTACAATGATGAGTAAAAAAAAAACAATACTTAGAAAAGAGAATACAAATATGAAGAAAGAAGAGAAAAAATGAGAAATCAAAAGAAGGAAAACAAAATTGTGCAAAAAGGTGACACAGAGGCATCAACAGAAAGGTTATTGTTAAGAATACTTAGCAGACTTGACAAATTAGAAGTGCAGAAAGAGAATAACAGCATGATAGTAAGATGGAAAGCAACAAATCACTTCTAATAGTTGCTGAAGTTAACTTTAAGTTAACAGATATTGAGATGTGCTCCTCTTCACAAGTTTGAATAGTCGAAACAAAAATAATGCAAGAAAACACTCTATATCTAAAAGAAAAAAACTTTAAAAAAGATGAAATTGAGCTACTAAATATAGATAACAGTAAAGAAAAAGAAAAACAAATAGATAAAAATAATTCTCAGCAAGAGACTAGAAATATGCAACATAGAATGCATACAGGAAGAATTTACAAAAATGAAAAGATAGAACTCAAACTAGCAATATACAACATTAATAGCCTCAAAGCAAATAATCAAAAAATAGAAACATTGTATGAATGGATAATAGATAATGAACTTGATATTATAGAACTCTCAGAGACAAATATCTTAGCTAAAGAGAAATTTTTCCTGACAAGAAATTTAAAAGAATATAAAAGTTTTTGGACAAATGTATGTTTAGACAAAAAGAAAGGTTCAGGTATAGGTTTGCTAATTAGCAATCAGTAGGAAAAGCACTTGGAACAGATAAACAGAGTAAATAAGTATATAATCTTAGCTAGTTTTATGTTTAAACAGCTAGAGATTATAGTTATAATGA
>CAJVQA010001367.1:0-25977 GCA_910591915.1 Cetraspora pellucida | reverse complement strand
CAGGTATTCTATTCCAACCAATCACAGAAGACAGTTAGCTATAACACAGAAAGAATTGCAAATTTTTACTGTCACTGAGATTTGAACTCTAGACTTGCCACTTGGAGGTTAACAACCTATCTACTTCACTAGGTCACCACACCCCATCTTCTACAAGTTTATTAATCCAATACCATCAAATATTCTTAGTAACTTTTTTACAATGAAATGCAAGGTGTAATCTTAAAATATAAGGTTTACCCCTGTTTCACAACTTTTCATAATAAAAACATTCTGTTTTATAATGCCTAAGCTTTACTTTTTCACTCTTTATCATGTAGTTCTATACTTTATCAAAGACAGGACCACTTTTTCTGATTCATTTTTGTGATAAATTATAACTAGTTTTAGATTCTAATGAAGTAAATTCTATTAAAGACATATTATATGATATTCTAATTTGGGTTTATAATTTTTGATTAATTTTTTTAAGAATTTATTTATTTTTTAATTTTTATACAATTTATTTAATTTATTTAATTTATTAATTTTTGTATAGTTTGTTTATTTTTTAATTTAAATAACTTTTTTTTAGACCAAATTAACTTTACATCTATTACATTTCTGAATCATGTCTAAATATCAGAGTTAAGTCAAAAAATCTAGTTACAGCAAATGTCAACTATTATAATATATATCAGTTACAGACTTTTGACATAACTATGTAACCTTTTAACATAACTGCTTATTTCCAAGTTTCTGCACCTATAGTCATGTATATAGCATTGTGATATATGCATTTCTTATTTGAAGTTTTTGATTAAATTCTCATATAATATCTCCTATATTATATACTAAATGAATAGATATCAGATACATAGTATATGGCTTTTTATCAAACATTTCAGATGCAATATATACTAGAGTCCTAAATTAGCAATATATGAGTGCATGAGAGTAAAAACCTGTAACCAATCATAGTAAATCATTAAATGTTTTCACTTATGCACTAAAATATTACACTATGCAAATCTCGGTGAGCAAGTTCTTGGTCAGAAATGATGTAAAATAATAGATTTAACTTATATGTATTTCTACTGCATTTGTGTTACATAATGAAGATTTTTATATAAAGATTTCATTGTCGCACAGTCTAAGGTATAATCTTTAAAAATATCATTTGATATTTGTAAAAAAGGATTTTTATAAATGATGTCGCAATATGCTTTTAACTCAACATTTAAAAAAGTATTAATAAGTAAAAACGTATGAATATTATAAAAAATTCTCTTTTATAATTTAAGTGCAACAATTTTCTACTCCACTTTGATCATTTCACTTAGCTCTTGTTGCATATCCGCCTTTTCTATTACTTTCAAACTTTCAAATTTATTGTAGGAAAGCCATAATTAATATTTTTATTAATCAATATATTTCTCAAATCATCGATATTGGAAATGTTATTTACTATATTTTCTTGTTTTTTTTTAATTATAATATACAGTATAGAAGGATATTACTAAAATATAATGGTCAGGCTTAAATAATAACAAACCAACAAATATAGTAATAAGTTGCCTAAGTATTGAGAAATTGCAACTAAATTTCCTATATTAGCAGATTTTTGGTAATAAATAAATGGTTCTTATTTATTTTTTCAATATCAGTTCCAAAAAATATAACAATTCCTAACTTGGCTTATTCCAGTTTCTGCATATTTTTGATAATAAATGAATGCCTTATGTTTATCTTTTCAACTCCAATTTCATTTTAATAACAATATACAACATTATATAATCTATTAGCATTTCTCATCTTCACTGATTTTTGATAATAAATAAATGTCTTATGCATATCTTTTTCAACGTCAAATCCTCTTTCATAACAACATCCAACATTAAATGCTCCTTCAGCATAACTCATATCAATAGATCTTTGAAAATAAATAAATGCATTATGTTTATTCTTTTCAACACCATGCTCATAATAGCTTTCAAGTGTAAATGTCTCTAAACTTTGCAGATTTTTTTATAATAATCCTTATCCTCATATTATTCAACTCATATTTCTTCATAATAACAATCTTCAGCATTACCTATCTTAGAATAATAAATAAATGCTCTATGTTCATATTTTTTTTTCTATCCAAATATTGCAATATCATATTTTCCTTCAGAATCTTCACATTAGCAGATTCTTGGCAAAGAAGAAAATATTTTCATCATTTTCGGTTGATTCCTTTTCATTTGACGTTTTATACAAAACCAAGATAAACGGTAAATAAAAATCTAAAATTATTTATTCATTTAGTCCAAAAATAAAAGGCTAAAAGCCTGGTACATATGAAATTTTTCGTTTCCAACGACCAATCAAATTCGTGTAATTTATGTTTATGCTAATCTGTCCGACAAAGCAAAAAAAAATCGAAGAAATCATGATCAGTTATTGGATAATTTGTTGTTTGCCTTGTGTAACCTTGCATTTATGCTAGGGAGTACCTTCGAAACCATTTTTATTTCCTGGATCTTTATCGTAATGGCTAACATTTACTTCATAATGAAAGTACAAATATCAACTACCTTATTATATATTTTTCAAACTTTTATAACCATTTCACTCAGAACCCAAATCACAATTTCGAACTTATTAAATAAAATATTATCTGTTACAGATTTCTTCTGTTTATTAAAAATTTTAATAACATTTATTACAAGTTTGAATTTTTTTTAGCATATATCTAAATCTAAATCATCAATGCAGGCAGCATAGGATCTAGAACAGCGAAAGATGAATTCATATTAATAGAAAAAAAGAAAAAATAAAATAAATTTGTAACTAGGATTATTACAAAATATTGCGTAATAAAAAATATATGGAAGCAAAATAATCGCTGTGACTGGAGCATTACAATATTATCCATCATATAAAACTATAATTATTCGGAAATAATTGAGTCAATCTTAACTGCTAAATTTACATGTCCGAGCTTTTTTTGGCGGTGATGCTTGTGGAAGGGGTATAATGGTCATCAGGAATTGAAAGTTCATATTTTCTAAAACCTCAAATTAAAAAAAGTAATTAAAGTTTTTATCAATTAAATAAAAACCAGATATAATAAGCGTAATTATTTACCAATTGGCTCAGAAAGGTTTTTAAAGTTAAGCAGTTAGTTGTAAGTTTATCTTAGAGAAAATTGGCAATTCGGTTGATAATGTTGGAATGCTTTTAATATTGCCAATTACTCTTTATCTTTTGCAACATTACGGCATACTATATTGTACCATCTCGATAATCCTTATGGATATCAGAAGCAGTTGGTCTGTTAGAAGGATTAGAATCCATACATTGATTTGCTAATTGGGTATAGCACTCAGGAGTATCTTTAGCAAACTCAGGACGTAATCCATTACAATATATTTGAATAGCTAACGCTTCATCATACTCTACATTATAATGAGGAGGTCTTCCCGTAGACATCTCAGCCATAATAATACCAAAACTGTAAATGTCAGCAGCTATTGTATATTTAACACTTCTGGCACAACGTAAGGTAAAACATCATAAATGCCATCTTTCAGATCAGACTCATCTTTCTTTCTAGATAATCCTAGGTCCGCAATATTAGAATTCCGCTAATATGTTGATTTTGCAGCATATTACTGCTATGAAAATCACCATAAACATATTCTAATATGTGGACATTGGCTAAATTATCAGATATATCAACAAGCTGCTTTAATTTATTTTCTCAATTAAGATTTCTAAAATTTAAAGATAGGAAATTATAAAGACTTTCCCTATTTGAATATTGAAATACCATCAAATATTTATATTAGCTGTGCCTTGAGTTAGTTCATACACTTCAAGGTTATTATCCATTAATCTAAATTCCATGTAACTTTTAAACTTGTTAAAGAAAATAAAAATTTTATGTAAATAATTTATTTATAATTTACCTGGTTCATAAAAGAATTTTTTAAGTGAAGTAGGTTAAAATAATTTATTTATAATAGATAAAGTTTTAAGAGCAACTAACTACACATGATGGCGCATGTGGTCGCATGCGACCTGAAATTATTATTTTATTATCTTTACTATCTGACCACGTTGCTGAACCTGAAATTATCCTTTTACTATCTAACCACGTTGCTGAAAACACAGAATCAAACCCCCCTATACCAATCATTTGAACATTAACTAATCTATTAAAAGGAATCCATCCAATTATATTTCATATGATGTAGCTTTAAGCCGAAATTCTTTAATACAATCATCGATATTCTTATTTCCACTTGTATTGTTTTTTGAGGGCATGTGTTTAACACCAAGTCATCCATGTGTTATATCGTTTGCAATTTGCACATTTTCCAAAATCTTAATACCTCATAGAACCAAATTCATCAAATACAAACATGCATTCATTTGTTGCAGTGTTTTGAGTTAATCCATATACTTTTGAACTTATAAAAATATACAAATAATAAATTAATATACACATTATAAATTAAATTAACTGATAAAAAATATAAACTAACCCACTTTTAAAATATTTTGAATATTTGGTGATATAGTTAATATTTTAAGCTCCACTTTATATCATCGCATACGTGTACGTTCTCCATATCAGTTAGGCCTTTTTAATTTCACGTTACATCTGATATTGCCTCCTGATTGGCTAAAATCATATCACATTATTATGGATCATCGATTTCGTCCAATAACAAATGCGATTTACCGATGACCAATAGAACTTGGAGGTGAAATTAGTAAACGCCATACCCTTGTATATTGATATGGCAACAGGACCTTGTCATTAGCGTTAGGTACTACTGTATATAAATTAATTCTTTTCAATGTTCAAACAAGACTTAAAAACGATAGTTCAAGGTAGGTTATTATTTTTTATATTACTTGTGATAATTTGACGAAATATTTTTAATCATACAATTAATACTTTACCTGTTCATATTTATAATTCTTATAAAAAGATACTGGTACATTTTATGACACGATATTTAATCACCCAAAAGACAACGTCGATAAAGAAGTCAAATCATTTGTTCGAGAATTTGAAGTATACTCATGATTATCCTATAGTCATTATGAATATTTACTCGGCTAATAATAAACTAATAATATTGAATTTTTTTTTTTTTTAGCTAAATAGAAATAATCGAGAATATGGAGACCTCAAAAAATGTATAGTATTGACTCAAAATGCACCTGATAAATTTTCGAGTGGAACTTTTCTCTTTGATAAAAAGTTAAATGATGTAACGGAAAAATGTAAGTTCTTGTAATAAACCATATTTTATGTGTAATATATACATACGTTGGAGATAAAAGGTGTCAAATTTAAAACAATAAATTTATATTTACTCTTTTTTTTTTTAACAAAGTGAATAATGTAAAACCGATTTTCACATCATTATTGGAAGAATTAGAGACATTAAAACAGGTGCGATGCTACGAAACTTTCATAATGAAGAATAAATATCAACTCTTATTTCATTAATTATCTCTATTTATTAAACGAATTAAATAATTTTTATTTTATAATCTTGTATAGGGACGCCATATCCCGCAAGACCCATACAAGCAGGATCGTCAACAATTCCTAAATGACCAAAATCGTGCAAGAAAGGAGTTTGACCAAGAATTTAAAGAACGCGAGCAAAAATTGATAAAAGAATATAGGATTATGATGGAAGAGGCTTTGAGAGGCCCTTCCGTTTTCGATACATCTTCTAACATAACTTCTAGGAATAGTAGTAAACCTAATGATCGATAGATTGTTATTTGCTAACTTGTTCAATGGAATATTTAAAATTATCTTAAATTAACCTCTATTTATCATATGAATTAAAAAGCATGTAATGAATCATAAAGATATGTATAATAGTCTAAATTTAAAAAGCATTAATCTACCATATTACATTTATTCTGAATAAACTTGTAAAAGCAGGTAATGCCACAACTAATAAAACAACTAGCCTATTACATGAAAAAATACCGATATCGTGATAACACTTTTCATACACTTCTCATCCTCAATCTATGATGATGGAAATAAAAAAAAGTATATAGATTTTAAGGTTTTAATATTTAATCATCTTTGGAATAACTTTTGAATCATTTAAATACCTATATGTCATTACTAAATCTCCATTTTGCTTCCATATGTGTGATTTTATGGTAGCCAATGTCATTGTGGGAGGCAATGTCTAAAAAAAAGATTTTTAATAGTTTTCTAAAATATGTATTAATGAAATATCGTAAACAAACCTGATCTGAACAGACCAATTCCAACCACATTTCAGGTTTTAAGGAATTTTTCGTTTTTTCATCCTTTTCTAGTGTATCCGTTAGAGTTTTCTCCGCTACATTTTTTCCTGGTTCAGGCTGATCAAGTTCGAGTTTTTCTACTATATATGAAAGAATTTTTCGAGCCCTTAACATTCTATTGGCAGTTAACCGGGAATTCCTTATAAATTATGAAAGAATAAGTTCATTGTTACGATTTCAGAAACATATAATAAGAAAACGCGTAAATTATTTAATTACCCATTTGGTAAATCCTCTAACTCGGAGCCCTCGTGAGGTTTTAATGTAAATCCTATTTTGACTGACTCTTTTAGTGCGATTTTATTCTTTTATTTATAAATATTTAAATGATAAATTAATAATAATAAAATTATTAGTCGTTTAGCAGACAATAATAAATGTATAATATATACTTTAAGTAAAAATTCCATTAGCCAAGGATGAGCTCTGAGTTCAATTAGTTCAACATCCTTCTCCATAGATTCAATTGCCCCACGGTACGAGTCAACAAATGTTGACGCTTCAGGGGAAACTTCTGAGATTATAACAGTTGTATGAGGTGGTATTTGAACTTCAGGTGTTTCACTTATCGGTAATTGCACAAAAGGAGGCTGAATAAGAGGACGTATGTTACGTATGGAATGGATTGGATCATGCTGTATAGGGTGATAACGATTAGAATCACCGATATGTTGCATTTGTACTTTCGATCTTGCAGTAGAATTAGCCTTTATAAAAATGATAATTAAATTTGATTAATTGATTATTCTTTAACCGACTATTTCAAGTAGATGTATTATTCACCTTTGATTCTTCATCCTTTCGATTTTGTGCATTGGATTCATCCTGAGATTGTGTGGAAGCAGCCAACGTCGAGTCTGTTTTTGCATCAGCATTCTTTTCTGTTGACATATTCGTTCCACTTGATTCAGGTTTGGCTTCTGTGCTGGGTCCCCTTGATATTTTACGCCCGAAAGTGGGTTTAAGACGACCGAATATGGAGTTTGAGGAGCCGCTACTACTTGATGTTTGATTAAGCAAAGCTGGAGGTGGTGGTTTTATTACCTCAGAGGTTGTTAATTGTCCACTTAATGTTTCAGGACCAGTTGAGCCCGGTGGTGTTACATTACCAGAAGCACCAGTAGGACTAGTTGGTGAATTATGATGTGAGCCAGTAAAATAATCAGATTGCTGAGATCCTGTAGCTGCAGGTGCAGTAAGTGGACCCGTAAAAGCGGCCAATGGTGTAGTCGGTGATTGTGGTAACGCAGATGTACTTTGTGGTGGTGAATTAACGTTTTGTGTTGTTGCCACAGTAGGAGGTGTGGTAGGCACCTGAATCGTAGCTGGTGGGAATGAAATATGTTGCGGCGGAGGTGAGCGATCATCCTGTAATTCTCGCCTATAATCATTAGGTTGATGTCTTTGCTGTTGCATCAAGAGATTTTGAGCCTGAAAGTCTTCATACATTTGTATCACACTCCTTGTAAAGTTGGCAAATAGATTTCGTAATACCCATTTGCCGAGATTAACTAGTAATTTTAATGTAACTATTAGTAATATCAAAGTATTTAATTAGATTGTTTATTCATTTCACAAAACTTACTTCTTTGATCTTCGCGAATATCTGCACCTTCTGGTAAATCAAGTTCATCTGCGTACGCTTCTGCGTCAAAACAATTTCTTTCATCAAGATGAACCGTCAATGCCTTTAAAATAATGAAAATTTTGAAAATGGTATCAAACTTTTCAAATAATTTATCAGTTAGCAATATAATAGTCAAAATAAATTTCTATTTACCCCTATACGTGTATCTACTTCACACCAAGTTGGTATATATTCGACAGTATTAATTTCCTTAATAACTTCTTCGAAATCACGCTTGCCAAACGTTTTGACTCGAATACACTATAATATTATTATATATCATCAATTTCTTAGTGGAATAGTGGTTTGAAATATAAGAAGCCGAATTATTTTTAGATTGCTTTTATATTGAAAATATTTTAATATTGTATAATATATATACCAAGATAATATCCCACAACACAACTTCTCCAGAATTGTCAAGTGTAACAATATGTCGTCGATTATTTAACATACAACATTTTATTAATCCATGCTGACCTGTTAATATAATTTAAGGAACGTTAAAATTATTGTATGATAAGGCTGACACATTAATTCTAAAAAAGTAAGTACCTTTAATAACAAAGTCCGGTGAACCTCTCACAGGAATCGGATCTTCTATGTCTAAACTATCCAATTTCTGATCATCGATAGTGACTGAATATAATGTTGCGACTTCAGCATCCAAAGTCATACCATATGATACACCAGCAGATGTAAGATTTATTATTGCAGATGATGGTATTGTAAGTGGTGGCATTGGAGATAATTTTGGAGATGTTGGTGATATAGAAGGTGAAGAAGATCGAGAAATTGCTTTACGAATATGTCGGGGAGGCACATCTAGCTATGATAGCGAAAGATGTTCGGAATGCACGTTTATAATGTAATGACTTAAAGTTATGACAAACAATACATACCCATCGCTTTATACTAGAATCCGAAGTTGCAGTCCAAATATATTTATTATCATGAGCGATAAGCTTATTTGCAAAAATTAATGAATAAAAATAAATATATACAATTATTCGTTTTTAATTTTGAATTATTAGAGTTCGTACGTATCATCACCTTACCTTGACGACACCAGTTTCCTCTTTACATATAGCTACGCACTCACCATCACGAATTTCTGCGCAACCACTATAATCAACTTTTGTGACCAATCCATCTTTACAACCTGCATAAAATGATTCTAACCTAGGATGATCTGAATAAAGAGACCATACAGAGTCTGAATGAACCGTGAAAGTGTTTATGCATCTTTGAGCCTTTAATGACCATAATTTAATGGTAGTATCGGATGACCCTGATAATATCTAAATTATCAAAATTATGAGTAAAATTAAAAAAGGATTTTTTATATAAAAATTGACTACTCACCAATTCACCATCATCACTAACTAATATAGCTCTAATATTATCAGTATGACCTGTAAAACTGGTGATTTGTTTTGTTGTTCGTGGATCCCATAAACGAACAACCTATGAAAAAATTAACTAACTAATGAATCTTATGCAATTATTTAACAAAAATAAATACATGGAAAAACTTACCTTTTCTGGAGATCCTGAAGCAATAACAGTTCCTATTGGATTACAAGCCAGTGCATATACAGACAGCTTTAATGATGATTCCGAAATTGTCGCTTTAATTATAAACCAAATTAGACATAATCATCGATAAATTAATGATAAATTTTTTCAACATTTCTATTTAATATTTATTGGTTTTACCTATCGGAGGTCGTTCGTAGTCAACAAGATTAATTGAAGAAATTCCAAAAGAAGGTCTACATTCTACTATATCCCATAAAATAATTTTTCGATCAAAACCACCACTAGCAACCCAACCCGGACCAGGGGCATGAGCTAAAGTTTTTATGTAATCAGTGTGACATCCGATAGTATAAGGACTAGTTGATTTATGAGGATGCCAAAGTTTTAATTTGCAGTCCGATGAAGCGGAAATTACTATAAACATTACCATAAACCCATAAATCCAAAAAAGTCACATTTCAATTTATTAACCATGACTACGACTATAATACAGTGTTGGTAATTTTACCGGCCAAATCAAATTTACTTCATTTGGTTCGCTATTTTGACTACCGAGGAGCAAAATAAAAAAAAAAAAAGGAAAAAAGAAATATATATGTATATAATTGAACATTTGTTGGCCGGCAAAATTTTTTTTTAGCCGGGAAAATAGCCAACACTGACTTTAAAGAAAGTATTAAACAATTAGACGCAATTCCATACATGATTCACAATTATGACAAAGTATTATGTCGTTGACCCAATCAGTATGACTTTGGAAAGACTGACGAAATGTCGATGAAGGAGGTTTCTGTTCATAAATTAGATAATGATAGTTAGAAATCGATTTAATTTATTATACTAAATAATACTTACCGAATAAAGATCAACTTCATCGTCGATTTCCCAATGTTTTCCACCCAAATCATTAACTTCATTAATGTTTTCGGTACTTTTATGAATTGATCCATTGATATTTGTAGTTCTCTTGTCTCTAAATGGTAGGTGCAAATCCCAAGATGCTATTACACCGTCACGCCCAGCAGAATAAAGAATTCCTTCCGGTTTTCCAGTATCCGGATTAACTGTAGTTGTGTCTAAGGCCAAAGAATTAATACCTAAAAGGTGACCATGGTCATCCTTATTATGAGTAATAACATAAGATACTCGACGTCGAGAAGCACGTCTCATTGAATAGTTGAAATTGAATACAGATACGTAGTATTATGATTTAATAAGAACGGAATGATCGCGTTTTAAATTATATAAATATAGCAATTTAAAAAAAAAAAAAAATTTAATAAAGAGACGAAATACCAGTATCGGATATGTCCTTCATTCATATCAATATTTAAATGTTCTTTGTGTAATGTGTAACATGTGTAGCATGTGTAACGTGCGTAACGTGTGTAACGTGAGCATGCAGATGAATGACAAAAATTTTTTTTTGGGCGATGATGTTAATTAAAAATTTTAATCTATAAGTCATATATCATGCATTTTGAATATGCTATATTTGTTCGTAAATTTGCCTTTAAGTCCGTAGGTCAACAATTTCAACGGATCTTATCACAAAAAAAAGATTCTTTAAACAGAAATAAAAAAGTAAAACCATTTATACAATTGAATTTTGGAAAAATTATTGCGGCAGCTACGATTGGCGGAAGTACACTTGCTGTATCAATAAAATTATATATAAATTTTGTCCAATACGATGTAATTTCACCTGATAAATTTATTCCTTTAACAATAAATAAAATAACTCCAGTCAATTATAACACGAGTATTTTTCGTTTGAAATTTCCGAAACCTCTAAAAGAAACATTGCCAATCACGTCTTGTTTTCATATCAAAGATGATTCAATACAAATTGTTCGCGAGTATACACCCATATCTCCAACCGATGAAAGAAATTACATTGAATTATTAATCAAGAGATATAACGAAGGACATTTATCGCGATATATTCATTCCTTAAAAGAAGGTAATATTGTAGAGGTGAGAGGTCCGATATTGACCTTTCCTTATACACCAAATATGAAAACACATATTGGAATGGTTAGAGTTGTTTTTCATACGTTGTTTACTATTATTGTTATGATGTTTTCGAAAACTCCTGATGAAATACTAAAAATTATTTTGATGATTAGATATGTGGTGGAACCGGAATAACTCCAATGTAAGAATTACTAAGTTTTACTAATAATGATTAATTTTTTAAAAATATTAAGCAAAGATATGATTGACAAGAGTGTTGTTGTTCAGGTATCAATTAATCAAGCATATTCTGTCTAATCCTAATGATAAAACAAAAATATATATGATCTATGCAAATGTCACCAAACAAGATATTCTCCTCCTTCAAGAATTAGACCAATTATCTCAAGAACACGCTGATCAATTAAAAATTTTTTACACTCTGGATCAACCTCCTGACGATGAATTATGGACACAAGGAGTTGGATATGTATCCCAAAATGCAATTAAAAACCATATTCCTGGACCTCAAGAAGACGTGCTTGTACTCGTCTGTGGACCTGATGGGTAAAATATTTACAAGCCACTGTATTCTCTACTAGTTTTTCTTTATTATTGATAATGTGAATTTTAGGATGATTCGATACGTAAGTGGTGACAAGGCGAGAGATTTATCGCAAGGTTCTGTTGGTGGTATATTGAAAAGCCTTGGATATAAACAGCACCAAGTTTTTAAATTTTGAAATATGATGATTTGTAGGTAAAAATCGCCATTTATTATTTAATGCATAAATTTAAACTTTCTACATCGATAGATGCAGTTCCAATAAAAAAATTCCTTGTTTATAATAAATTTTGCATGAGTGCTATAAATCATTCTCCAACTTATTTTTGCAACGGTTTAAGATGATAACTAATGATTAGAGATGGTTCTATATAATTGGAATAGTTGAAAAAACAATCTATGAAATTTTCACGATATAAATTCCAAGAACAAGTTTTAAACCTGCAAACACTTATAAGTGCTATGAGAAATTTTTCTCTATGAACAAGGCGTAAATATTGCAATAAAGTTGACGCGTTTTTTCAAAGGACCATGTGCTGCGCCATCACCTTTAACTATATTGTGGTTAAAAGTATTTCCTTTGAGATACGTGGTAACGTTAATTGAATAAATAATGATATGTGCATGTCGATGAAGGCTAGTGTGGTGTTCGAGGTTTCTAGCACGTTTATTTATTTATTGGTGCCTAAAATGTACAACAACGTGAACAGCTCTTTAAAGAAAGTTCTCGTCATAAAATAACATAATAAATAGTGTCCTTCGTTCATTCCAAATTATTTCATCGGATATGAAGGACGTTATAACATTCAATGTTTTTACTAGAATATCCAGTAGTAATTAGGAATTATTGGAACTGGATAACATAACAATTCTAGTGATAAACTATCATCTTTATCACTAAGTAGAGGTTCAGTAACATCAGAATTGGGTGGCATGTATATCTAGAATCGAAGATTAATATGCAGGAACAGGGAATATAATATGCTTAAGTTATATAAAGCATAACGTGAAATTGAACTTATTTTAATATGAAAATTTTGAAGAGCTTTTTTGGTTGTTTTTTTAAATACTATAGTTAAGTTTAGTATTTATGGTTAAAGTTTATAATAAAAATATAAGTGGATTTTAGTATGATTATATTTTTAAATATAGACCCCTATTTCTAGTTTTGGCTTTCAGTCGCGATATTAATTGATATATATTTTAATAGACTTTGATTAAAAAAAAAGTTTAATAAAAACAGTATAGCTCATTTTCAAAGTATTTTAATTGATTTACTAAGTATTTAAGATTATAATCATCAAAGAACAGCCTTCTATGTTAGATGAATTTTTACCGGACACCGGGTATATAAATTTGTCCGGTGTCCATTGATCTATTAACACATATAGAGCAAAGATTGCAGTATATTACTGTCCTAATTATTTGGTTTGCTTGACTCTGAACAGAGGTTTCTTGTTTCAAAAAAATAAAATAAAAAAAATTAGACAATTTTAGAAATTTAAATTTCATCGGACAACCTACTTGTCCGATTGCCCAACCCTGTCAAAGAAGGTTTTATATAAGTGTCATTATCAATCGATGCATTTGCATATTTGCATGAACAATTATCAAAATTGGTTAAGAGTGAAAATACTAATGTAATAAAAATAGTCATCTAAATTATAGTTATAGATGTTGAAAATGATTGAGGATTTGAACTGTTTAACCACTTAAAATCTGCAGGTCTAAATTATGTTGGTGACTGAATTAACACGATCAAAAGGTTAAAAAATCCGAAAAAATCAGTCAATTTCAATCCCTAAAGATGATAAACATGCCAATATCAAAACTTGCCAAGATGAGCTAATTAGCGAAATAGAACAGAAGTTGAAAAGAATGAACATAAGGCATTCATTTATCTTTAATAATCTGCATATATCGATATGAAATGCTAATGAAATTAATGTTAAAAAGGTAACATAAAATGTTATCCATTATTAAAAATCTGTTGTAATAGAAGACATCTAAGTGATGAAATGTTTGGATTACTGTACGTATGAATAAAGCGTCAATACTAATAGTTGGATGCTACTTTACTACTAATTATTGTTAATTTAACGATTATATCATTATTTTTTTGACCCAAATTGTTTAAATTGCTTTCATATGAATGTATTCAGACTTTAGCTGATGATGATATTCCAACTTTTAACAATCTCATATATTATGGTAAAGAGAGCTTTAAAATATGTCTACTCCATAAGTTACACAACGCCACGAGCAAGAGCTTATTTAAGATAGATAATAAAAAACATTTTTGTACTTGTCAAAACAACTTAATTGTTTTTTGAATTAATGCAATTTATTTTCTGACCAATTATATTTAACTTAAGAAAAAAACGCTTATTTTGTGAGATTTCGGTGACACCAAAGCTAACCACTTGCAAATAGATGTTGCATTAAATTAAATCGCGTGTAAGTTCACAAATTTCCAATTTGCGTTGGTTTTATATTACGGTTGTCACAACATTCCATAAATGGTGATTAGAAAAATATAAATACATTCTTACACTCTTTCTACGTACTACCGTCGCCTTTCGTCTTTATACATTAATCCTAACACATTAACACTTACACATTAACAAATATAAATGCCGAAATATTTTGTTCATTCTTTCACGATATAATGTTAAATTTAGCTTTTGTAGTTATATATTTAATATATACTACTCAGTTTGTGTATCCACAAACAGCGGTATCATCAATTCTAACCCTCCATCCTACTAATATATCTTCCGCTGTAACCTTCACCTCAAGTGCCATCTCAACCATCCAAACACCTATAAATGTAGTATCCACAGATAATAATAAAGTGATTGCTGTTTATTATACTTATTGGAAGCGTTCCTCATTAGCCGAAAATAACTTGCCATGGACTAAAATCACTCATGTGAATTTTGGTGCGTATCTGCTCATACACAATTAAAATGAATGAATATCGTATCTAAAATAATGTCGATGTATCCATTTTTATAGCATTCGCGGTCGTCGATGATCAATTCAATCTGGTTCTGGATGCACAATCACAGACAGTGTTAACCACATTAGTAACTTATGCTCATGCAGCTAAAGTAAAGGTATTGTTTCCTTTTCAATTCTAAACAAATATACGCATATATTTACAATATATTAGTTTACATGAACGCTACGTTCTTACTTTCAATTAGGTCTTACTTTCAGTTGGTGGATGGACAGGAAGTCAATATTTTAGTACATTATCCTCGACTGTTACATCTCGTACTAAGTTCATAAATGCTACTGTATCCATGATAAAACAACTTAATTTGGATGGGGTAAGAATTTTAATTAAATTCTCTATTAAACACAAATCAGTCATTGCCAAAATTTATATGCCCACATGGCACGAACTGACTGCAGTGAAAAATATCGATTTATGGTGTAACAATACCACTTTGGGTACTGTCGGCAGAAAACATATTAATCGGAAAAGTTACATTACTGATCACGTTATATTTGTTACACCAAATAGTGCATTCTGATTGGCCAATCTTGGTAATCGATATTTTTGACTATATCGATAAATATTTTTGCCAAATCAAATCGATATTTTTCACTGTCCCTGACCGCAGCACATGTCATGATCACATGATCTAACAAGTGCAAGTCTGAGTCGCTTGAACTTTTGGAACATCGCTCTGGCTAATTAAAGATTTTTTTTAAAAAAAAACTTTTATTTGTTTTAAATTTCAATGATTTATAAGGTTGACATTGATTGGGAATATCCAGGAAGACAAGGAATGAAATGCAATGCAGTGAATCAAAAAGATGATGCTAACAATTTTTTGGCATTGCTAACAGAACTACGCTCTGCATTAGGCAATGACAAGTTGCTCACTTTGGCTGTACCAACTTCTCCATTTGATGGACCAAACGGTACAATAAGTGACGTAAGCCCATTTGCTAAATTAGTGGATTGGGTTAATATCATGGTAAGATATGTCAATTTAACTATAAATTTCAAAATCTTTACTCAGGAATTCTTAAATTCCCTGGTTATCAGGATAAAATAACAATTTCTACCAGTTACCATCACTAAATTTAAACTAATATTCTTAGGCATATGATATTAGTGTCTCTGATACATATACTGAGAGTTGGGCCCAATTCACAGGTCCAAATGCTCCTTTTGATATTCCTAATACGACAAGTAACCGTATATCTTTTAAAAGTTCGATTTCAAATTGGGTAAATGCTGGAATGCCAAGTTCTAAGATCGTTATGGGTGTTGAATTTATGGGACGTGCACAAACTGCCCTAGAACCAATGTCAACGAGCCAATATGTTAAGCGTAATCCCATTGTCCCTCAAGGTGATCAATCTGATCAGATGTCTGCTGATCCATGTCCTGATGCTGATTCTAGTTATTCGGGTGTATGGACTTGGAGAAATTTAAGACAACAAGGTCTTTTGGAATGCACTTTGGAAAGCGATAGCCTTTGGACACGTAATTTTGATAACGTGACACAAACACCATGGCTATACAATTCAGATACATATATTTACATTTCTTATGATGATCCACAATCTTTGTACGTAAAAGCTAAGTATACAAAGCAACAAGGATTAAAGGGAATTGCTGTTTGGGAAATAGCAAATGATAATGGTCAAGAATTACTTAATTCAATTCAAATATTAAATAAAAATATTCCATCACCAACTAATGATTGTAGTAGTTCTGGTGGTAGTCCTAGTGGTAGTAGCACTGGTAGTGGTAGTTTTCATAAATTAGCATTAAGTGGTCCTGCTATTGCTGGAATCACTTTAGGACTTGCTGCTTTATTATCAATAATTGCATTTGTATATACTTGGTATAAAATCAAAAGAGCTGCTGTTGTTGGTCCAATTAATACAAAGTTTGTAAGTAACGATGCTTAGGTTTACAAAAAAAAAACCATTATTATAATTTAATATTATATATATTTATTTAAAGACTATTGCTAATTTTTACCCTGGGTGATATCAGTCAGGGAATATATATTACAGAGTAATAAATTTTAATAAAATTTATAATAAAAACATAAATTTACTATAAACTTTAAGCCTCACATTTTTTTCAACTTACATTTTAACTTAATTTCATATTTTAGGGTTAAACATACCAAAAATAGTAGATTAAAGTTATTTAAAACACTTTTTTAAAATTCTATAAAAATTGTAAATTTTCTTAATTGAATTTATAAAAAGGAAATATTTTCTAATATTAAGGTGTATTTATATGTAAAATTGTGTTTTGAACATGTTTACTTAAAAGACAAAAGTAGGTTATATTAGTAAAAAAACAAGTTAACTATATACTAAAGTTAAAATTTTTAGTTTATATATGTGCACCATTTTTTACTAAAGAAACCTATCTTTGCCTTCTAAGTAAACTTAGCATAAAATTTTACATGCGCATGTTTGTTAAAATGTGTTTCTCAGATCTTTTATTAAGTAAAAAATTAAATTAACGTTGGTAAGTTTTTTTTTAAAAAAAAAAATTTATCTGAATTAACCCAAATGAAACGCATTTTAACAAATATGTGCATGTAAAATTTTATGTTGAGTAAGTTTACTTAGAAGGCAAAGATAGGTTTCTTTGGTAAAAAAAGTTGTACATATATAAACTAAAAGTTTTAACTTTAATATATCAGTCATAGGACATGTCTTAACCGATGATTTTCCTAGTACTTAATTTTCGTGTAACATAACTTCGCATGACTTTTTTTGATTCTTTAGTAGCATACTATATTTCGATCTTAGACAAGTTTTATTTTTCGAGTTACATGCTTTTGTTTTATATTAAAAACGTTTATGTTATTTTATTTTTCATAAAATGAAATCAGGTCTAAAAATTGCAATTTTTCAACACAAATGCCAAGATTCTATTCCAAGTATCGTAAAATAAGACTGGTTTTACTTTGTTAACAGTAGTAAACGAAGAGCCTTACAACTTTAATTATGAGCACAAGGGCGCTTAGTTGTGACTTTTAGGCATTTAGTAAGAGGTGTCTTTTTTTATAAAATAAATTAGAAGTTAATTTGGATTATTTTTACCTTTTACACAATTTTAACTAAACTAGGATGCTTATATCTGATATGTAACAGGTAACAAACCGTAGTTCTCTAAGTGTACGCTGTTAAAAATTTGGTTCTAAGTGCATACACTTATAGAGGTTTACTGTATTCATCTAGAACTTAAAAAAATTTAATAAATTTTAAAGATCTTTAATTTTTTAAACACTAGAAAAAGTGTAGTTATGGATATGCATATATATTTGGGTTCAAATTTGAGTGTATATTTAAAAAGGGTGTATACTTATAGTGGGTGCGCTTATAAAGATTTTATTGTAATAAGATCCGTATGAAAGTTTGAAACGTATAATATCGGTTGCAATAGCCGAATTCTTGGCAGGGACGATGGTTTTCTGCATTTCACAGAATGCTGCAGAAATCACAGAATCAGATAGCAAACACAGAATGCGTCAAGAGTTGTTACAGTAGGATTATGGTACGAAAATATCATGTGCTTGGTATTAAGATAAATAAGACAAGTTTATTACGTAAAAGAAAAAATTTTAAATATTAACTAGGCGCTTGAGTTATAGAAGATAGGTTTTGTGGCAGAATCCATAGTCTTTTATAATTAGGTATAACTTTCTGAAAGGTTCCGGCGTAGAAAATAAAAGAACCTAAAATACGAGTGTGGGCGAGCTAAAATTTTGTTTGGTGTTCGTAATAATCTGAAGAATACGCTGCAAAATTGGTTGCTGAATAGCATAGAATTCATAATTTATAATGTATAACCAATGCAGAATTATTAGATTTTAGTCACGGAATTTGTATTTTGTAACGGACGGAATCGATAATTTATCATCACAGAAAATCATCATCCCTGATTTTTGGTTTAACAAAAGCAAGTCATGTGTAATTGAATGAATTTATTTTTGTATGCAAATAATGATTTAACATTATTTTATTTTTTAACTTTGTTGTTATTTCTCCAATATTGCATAACCTTTTCTTTTGTCCAATCTGAAGAGACAGTAAGAAGTTCTGATAGCACTTTCTGGATTTCATTTTCAGACACTGTATCTTCAAGTTCAAACAATTGGTAAGTATTGTTTTTTCTGGTTTTGTGATATATAATGCAGATGTTTATAAGGATTAGTTGTAGAGGATGACAACAATGATATTTGTTGCAATATTAAAGTATTCTGCTGAACAATTGATTCTTGAATAGGATTGCTTATTTGACAATATTTTTGTTTTTTTATATTTTCAAAATATGTATAGGTATAATGATTTATATTCTGTGTATAATGTTTGAAAGTTTAAGGTTTAGTTTTGTATACATTTTCTGCAAACATTTCTTAAATGTATAATTTTCCAGTTTTATAGAAAGAAAGAATATTTTTAACATCCTCTTTATTAATTTCTAATGCTTTTTTGAATAAATGATGTATTGTAGGATCTGGACAGTTAAAGGCAGATGACAGATTTGCAACTAGAGTTCAGAGTAAATCTTTGCATGACTTGATTACATGAGAATTTTAGCTTAATATAATATTATTAATATATTCTGCAAATAGCATTGATAGATGATTTCTTTCAATCTAAACTACCTTAACTTTCTGCATTATGGTTTCTTGGTTAGTAAGATTATCAGTTATATTTTGTTTAATGAATTTTACATTATATGTCTCAAGTACTTTATCAAAAACAAAATAATGTTCTTGTCTTGTAAAATTTGTTGAACATGCAATTTGTAATAATTTTTATAGTTATAAATTATTATAAACTTGAGTTAAAAAGTGTTACAGTACTTGCATATTTAAATTTTCTAGCTGTAGAGAAAAAATATGTAAATGCAACCAAATTTGTTATCTTTATTTTGTAATTTCTTTTTTTAATTCCAATTTTATAACCTATAAAGTATTCTGTCTAGCAAAAGAAGAGATATTATATTTTTATCAAGTAATTGTTACTATCTGAAATATCATTCATTGTTTTTTCTTCTCTCTTAATATGATGACACAATGCAATCCTGACTGTAGCCTAAATTAATTCTAAAAACATGACATGTTGTATAGTAATCTATTATATATTTAAAATTTTCTAAATATTATACTCCAAGAATTGTTGTGAGGTTAAATATTTTGTAATTAAAAAATATTATAATTAAAGTACAAAACATGTCTTTAGATATATACTACTGTTTTAAAAGTCAGATATTATTGTAAGTTTTTTTATAAGAAATTAATCTTTCAAAGATTGCTTAATTACATGTGATATATAGATATTTATTACAACCATAAGGTAAATTATAGTAATACATTTTATACATTGTATATACATTAGAATAAACTTCTTCTATTTCAAATTCATTTATATAATTTTTTAATATTCTATTCAAAATAGTTTCATATATCATCAAAGATTATTGGTAGTTAAGGATTCTTCAAAAACAGTTAATTAATAGGCTTATAGTTTTTAATTAAATAATCAAACAATATAAGAAGAATAAACTAAAATATTCAAAAAAATCAAAAAAAAATCAAAAAATCAACTCTTTCTATCAATCATTCAGACACAAAAACAGCTAAAGAAAAAAGAAAATTTTAGCAAAATTATCAATAAAAAACATCTCAAATAGCTCTAAACAGAAAGAAGTAGTAACAAGAAAAGCATTAGACTAGCAGAAAAAAAGTTTATCTGCAAAATAATAGCAGAGTTACTAAAGGAACAGCAGAAAACTCACTGAAAAATGACAGTAGTAGGTAATTGCCAGTAGACCCTATAACATAGATCTGTTTACATTACACAAAAGATGTATAATAGCAAAACAACAACAGACATATGCAGGTTACCAAATTAGAATAGACATTGCAAATCGTATATCGATATATGTAGAATCTAATATATAGATAAGCAAACTAACAAAGAAAACTTAACAACCAATTAGAAGACTATAGATATAAATAGAACATAGAATTAATAGAGCATGAAGAAAGTCTTTTAACAATATTTATGAAAAAAGTGTACTGGATAATGAATAGAATACATAATAAAATATTCTTCAATCAGTCAAGTAGCACATATGTAACATCAGACAGAGAAGATAAAATTGTAACCATGCTTACAGAGCAAAGCCTAGCAGAAGTTGTACTACTAAGAAAAACTAGAGAATTGATTGAAAGAGCAAAAAGAGAACAACCAGAAAAGAAACTTAACTTTACAAAAGCAGACAAGAACATAATGCTAATTGAATGTGAAAAAATTCAAGAACAAGAAAATAAAAAAATAGTGCAACAAGAAATAGCTATGAAAGAAGTAAAGCAAGAAGACAAATAAGAAACAGAAAGAAAAATTGAAAAAATAATAGAAGAAGACAATACAAGCAAAAGAAGATTACAGAAAGAAGACTCTATCACAAAATAAAAAAAAAAAATAAAGATAAGTAATAAATATATAGACTGATCAAAAAAAGAACCACCAATACAAGAAAAAGAATCAAGAGAAAAACAAACAAAAGAAGTAGAACAAGAGAATATAAAAATAGATGGTAAAGAATCAAGACAAGGTTCAATATTAGAAAAGAAAGAAAGACAAAAAAGAAGAAAGTAGACAGTAGAAAGAGAAATAGATATAGTAGAAATTTCATCAGAAGAAAGCATATGAGCATCAATTAGAAGAAGTTGTAACAAAAACAATAGTCTATTCACTAATATACCAGTACACAATATGCCTGAAGAAACAGAAGAAGAATGTGTAAAGTTCATCAAGTAGTCACTAAAAGCAATGAATATATTAAAAGCATTAAAGAAATCTTTAAATGAGGAAATTTGTGAATTAAAGTAAACTTCAACTATGAGTATAGTAAAATAAAGCAATACAAAGGATAAGTAAAAAAGAAAGTGATTAGTACAGAATAATATTAGAAAAGAACAAAGAAAAAAAAGAACAGAACAAAAGAAGTATAACAATAGATACCAAAATAGAAAATGTAGCATAACAGAATATAAGGAAAAGAGCTATAAAGAAGAAAAAATTTGAGAAGAAGAAAAACATACAAGTACTGAGAAAGAAGAAGCAGAGGATACAAAACATATAACAATCTGGGACCTGCCAGCAGATATAAATAAGAAGGAGCTCAAATATATATGCAGAAGATTTAAAAGTGCACAAATAATAGAAATTAAAAGGTCCAAATACAAGGCTCTCACAATAGTACAAATAGAAGAATCAGAAGAAAGAAGTACCCTTTGGTCTATACCAGTTAACAACTATAAACTGGTAAGAGTAACAAAAGGAAAAGAATATCATGAAGCAAGACAAAAGCAAAGGCAATATATAGCAAAATTAACAGAGCTACCAAGCAGTGCTTCAGAAGTTTTACTATTACAGTGCTTGAGAAATAAAGATGCAAAATCAGTATACATCCCACTGAATAGGAACAGAAACCAAAGAAGAACTGTAATAATTTCATTTGTAACAGAGAAAGAAAAGAAACAGCATAATCAAGACCAATCATGTATAATAACTTTCATGTATTCTGGTTAAATGAAAGAAAAAAAGAAGTTAAAAGAAAAGAAGTTTCTCAGAAAAGAAGAGGAAGAAACTGGAACAGAATAATCCAAAATTTAAGTAAAAGGTTTACAGAAATAAGAAGAAAAGATCTAGAGAATAGAAATACAGATAAAAGAAAAGGAAAAAGCAGAAACAAAAACAGTCAAAACTAAAACAAGAGATGCATAGAAATAGGAAATGATCCCCAAATACAAGATATAGTAGAATAGTTAGGTGATAGAAATAGTAATATAGAGAAAGAAGATCCACAAGCACAGAACCAAAACCTTCTAGAAAAAATCCTTGAGAGACTAGAGAGAATTGAGGCACAATAAAATAAGATAAAATGAAAAACAGAAAAAGATGGTGCCAACTGCTCCTAATAGTGCCACAGTTGAATCAATGAACATAGACCAGAAGATTGGAGAGTTTTTGCATAGTGAAAGAAGAAAATTTGAAAAAAGGAACATAGAGTTATCTCCTGGCTATAATGAAAAATCAAAGAAAAAAAAAAAAAAAAGTAGAAAATAGAGAAACAAGACATAAATGTCTGAAAGAAAAATAAAAATAGAGGAAGAAAGAATTAAAAATAGCATGTCACAACATCAACAGACTTAAAACAAGAGGATGAAAAATAGGTAACCTTCTAGAATAGGCAAAACAAGAAGAATGTGCAATAGTAGAAATAATGAAAACAAATATTGCAGAAAGAGAAAAGAAATTTTTACTGCATAGTTACAATACACAGTACAAGGAATACTGAACTAGTGCAGCAATAGACAAAAAAAAAGATTCAGGCATAGGAATACTAATAGATGAAAAGTGAGAAAAGCATTTAGGAGCAGTTAAAAGAGTCAGCAAATATATGTTGAAGATGAGATTATATTTTAAACAACTAGAATTAGTAGTACTAGAAGTATACATCCCACCAAATAACAAATTAATCACTAAAAAAATTCAATAAAGAATTGTAGAGGTAGTAACAAACAAGAAAAGATATACAGAAGTAATTATACTTGGTAATTTTAATCACATAGTAGATAACATACTAGACAGGCTACATTTGCAAACATCAAATCACAAAAAACTGCCAATATTTAGTTGGCTCAAAAGACAAAACTTTGCAGATTCATATAGAAATCTACATTCAACAAAAGAAGCATACACATGGTCAAGTCAAGAAACAGCAACAAGAATAGATTATATCTGGCTGTCATAAACACTGGCATCAGGTCTACAAGAAGCTAATATCAAAGAAGCAGAAGGTTTGACAGATAGTGATCATAAGATAATAACAACAGAAATATAAGTAGAATATATAATTGCAAACAATAGTAAGGCAGAAATTAAATGAAAAGACCAAACAAGAACAATATATCTATATAAAGAAGCAAAACAAGAAGACTGAGAAGATTATGCAAAAGAATTACAAAATCAGTTAGAATGAAAAAGAGTGTTAAAATGACTAGAAGATAATAACATAAAAACAGAATATAATACAGAATTGCTGAACCAAATGTGAGATGCGATAAAAGAAGCTATTATCAAAGTAGCAAACAAGCAAATTTCAAAAAAGAAGATATTCAACACTAAGCTAAATAGAAGACTAAATTAGAAAAAAACAAAGAAATACAAACATATTATTGAACTCTAGCAAATAATCAAAGAAGCAAAAAGTAAGAAGAATCAAGAAGTGAAAATGAAAAAAAAAGTTAAAATAAACAACAAACTTTAAAGTATAAAGAAAGAGCTAGAAGCAATGTTGCCAAAACTATACAGACAATAGTTAGAAGCCTAGATAGATGATTTAAAAGGCTGGCAAAGAATAATCAAAGAGAGAAGAAAAAAAGAATAGGAACAAGCATAAAGAAAACAGATAGAAGAAAACATAAACAGAAGATGTGAAATGATTAAAACAAATCAAAGTTGAATTATTGCCAGCTTACTAAATAAACCATACAAAAAGATTGTTCTAGACAGATTTATAATATAAGACAAAGAAGAAGTTAATCTAATATCAGAACCAAATGCAGTCCTAAATGGTTTGACAGCTCATTTTAAAGACCAATTTAGAAAACAGAGAACCAAACTTGAAGAAATGACAGAAGAATAGAAAAGAGTATATAAACCAAAAGATTGGATTAAAGAAACCTAGTATAAGGAATTAGAAGAAAAAATAAAAAAAAAGAATGGAAAGAAATACACAGAAAGCTCAAAGTGAATACAGCCTCAGGTATATCAGGCATAAGCTATACATTAATAAAGTGTGCAGAGAAGAAATCACAAAGAATTTTTAGAACCTTTGCGAATCTAATTCTGGAAAAAGGAGACATACTAAGAAAATGAAAAATAGCACAAATATATCTAATTCGAAAAGACATATATTGGGGTTATTGCTTAAACAATATCAGGCCAATAGCATTGATCAAGACCTTTAGAAAAGTTGTCATAAAAGTAGTAACAAGAAGATTAGCCAAAGTGTTCATAGAAAGAAATATACTCAAAGGGCCAAATTATACAAATCTGTCAGATAATTCAACAGAGCAATCAATACATATACTAAACATAATAATGGAGGAGGTACAAGAAAAAAACAAAGAAATATGGATACTTTGCAAGATATAAGAAAGGCATTTAATTCAGTTCCACTAGAAAGCCTAGAATGGGCCCTAAAAAGAATCAAAATTCTGCAAAAAACAAGAAAATACATAAGCAATCTTTTCTGTAAATAACAACTCAAAGTTATTACAGCTTATGGTTTAACAAATGAAATAACTGCAGAGGATGGAATAAACCAAGAAGAAGTAATCTCACCACTAATTTGGTATCTTTTTTATGATCCATTGTTAAAAAGGATACAAGAAGATGAAACACTAAGCTATACAATAGAACAAGAAGTAACAGAAAGAATATGCAGCAGTGATAATGTTACAGATTATAGATAAGTAGCAATTGCATATGCAGATGACACAACATGGATCACAAACAGCAAAGAACAAATGCTAAGAATTCTAAGCATTGCAAAAAAGTTTTTTAAAGCAAATAATATTGAAATAAATGGATCCAAATCAAAGCTTATAGTAATAAACACAAAAATGAAAGAAAAAGAAAGAGAAATCACATTCAGGCATAGTAAAATAAGAGAAGAACCCAAAAGCAAAATTGTAAGGTCATTGGAAATCTGACTAAACAGCAGAATAAAAGAAGCACTAGTCTGTAAGAAAGCAAAAGGAATAGTTAGTCAAACAGTTAAAGATCTGAAATACAAAAAAATGACAATAAGCCAAATTGCATATATAAACAATATAGTAATAATTCCTAAGCTAGGATATCTCTTACAGCTAACAAAAATGCC
>CAJVQA010001366.1:0-25978 GCA_910591915.1 Cetraspora pellucida | reverse complement strand
GATCACATCTTCATATTCTGTAGCTTTAAGTTGAATTTCTTTAATACAATCATCGACATCTTTATTTCCACTTGTCCATCCTCGTAATGTCTTCTGAGGGTCGCATGTTTGACACCAGGCTGGTAATGTGTTATACCGCTTGCAGTTTGTACATTTTCCATAACCTTCATACCTCTTAGAAATAAATCCATCGACCATAATTTTAAGATGTTACTGTACAGAGAAATTAATCGTCAGTTTGTGTTATTTTTATATAATAAGGTATGTAGCACAAATATTTGCACATTTTCACAGTTTATATAAGGTCATCTTTATCATTTAGAAAAATCTTTTTATAAAACTATATTATTTTATGAGTATGCATCCAATAATTTCGATCACAAAATTGGAAACAGGTATTTATTCATAAATAGTATATGATAAATTAATCTCTAGTGTATAAGTATTTAATGGATCAAAATATCTGTAATAAAACTAGGCACTTGAGTCACTTAAAGGAAGTTAGAAATGATTGCGGTGTATCGATTGCACTAGTGCATTAAGTATCAGATTTAATCTAGTTTAGCGCAGTTGTTCTTGTGTACTTCTGAATAAACATTTATGCATTTATATTTATATTAACGTGTCTTGAAAAAGTACAATTGCGTATTAAATTAAAGTCCATTGATTATTATCATTGTAACTATAATATTTTTTTTCAGTTTATAAAGAGACTTCTTTGATCTTGTGGTTTTTATTAAGTGTTTTGTTAGTTCATATTAAGGTAAGAGTGAGGTATTACATTTTGCATATCAATAAGGTTACAATCACAGATCAAAATCAGAAATATAATTCAAAAATCATCAAACAATCATTTTATCAATATTAGATTAATAGGATGGTAGTTGTTATAAGATTGAAAAGAAATAAAAATAAGTTGATATATTAAAGATATTAGGAAAATTTGATACATGTCAGTTAAAAGTCAGTTAAAATTATTTAAATATTATTAAGTAAATAAAGATAATTATAAAGGAGATATAAGAAAAATATTTGTAAAAATTCTGATTATATATTGAAGATTAGATAAATTATAAAAAGATATATGGATTTTTTGAAATAGTGCACCTGCACCATAATGCACCTCTTATATAATACAAATAAATACATCTAATTGATATACATATATAATTTATATAACAGATATATATTATGCTGTTATATAAGATCATGTTTTATGTTATACAAGATTATATGTATTACACAAAGTTATGTAATTCAACCAAGAAAACTGTTTTATGCTAATATACTTATTCTAAAGTATAATAAATGCATTAAATTATAATTTTTTTATTATATTGTCTTTATTATTTATAAATAATATTTGTCTATTAATTATATTAAATATAATATTAAATACCATTTTTATTCAATAATTAAATATTAGCTTATTTAATAAATATCAGTTTATAATATTTTATAAAAATTAAAATTAATATATTTTATTATTTTATATATATTATATATTACTTTATTATATAATATTTTTTTTACTTAAGTAGTCATGCTGGTGTACTTTTATTAAAAAATATTAAAACTACTGCTAATACTATATACTTAATTTCTTAATCTTAACTCTTCTAACTGCTTCTAAGAGTGCCTATAAGTGATCTACTACACTAGGCAGTAACAAATTATTATCTGAAAGATTATTTCTAACCATTGCTCTACAATAAGGTATTATTAAACTAATATCACTTTTCTATAAAAAAGTGAAAGAAAGAAAAAAAATACTAAACTAAACTAAACTAAAAAGAATTACAGAAAGAAATAATAAAAAATAAAAGTGTTAAAAGATACATCTTATTCATAATCATTTCAATAAGATTATTAATACTTTAAATCTGTATTAAGAATCTAAGTACACTTTAATCTGTATTAAAGAGATAAAAATTCTATATACATGATTCTAAAAAGTACTATATATCTCTAATTTACTATAATTTTTTAACTTAAATTTTTCTTTATTTTTTTATTACACTATATATTAGGTTATATATATGATTGTTATGTTTCTATTACATCATGTCACAACATGTAACTGTCTAAAAAAAGAAGTGGTAAACAATACTGATCTTTTGTAAAAGAAAAGCCAAATTCTTTACTTTTAGGTGAATAAATAAAATAGATGAAAAAGGTCAACAAGTATAATATGCAAAAAGTTAAACTAAAGAGAATGTTTTTAGCTGTTTGTTCTGTTATCAAGCTTCTAATAATCTTTAATAAGAGTTTTCTTTATTGTTTTCAGAATATCTTTCTGGTTTGAATAAATTGAGGAGTCTATCTATAGAAAGCTTTAACCTTGACATAGTTTATTAGAAAAGTTGTTTGCACTTCAGTTTTTTCACATACTTCTAGTTCATTAGCAACAATTTGCTTTATATATTAAAACAGAATCAAAGATATTGTTTACTTAAAACATAACTCTTTATACTGTTTTGGTACTAGTTTAATTTAAGTAATCATTAGGAATTATATAATATTTATTTTATTTTTATTTTTTTTAAACTTAGCCTTTTTAGAACTAAGAATTTTATTTAATATTAAAATACAATAATTTTGAGAAACCTCCTCATATTAGAGAATACAACTAGCTAAATGTACACTTTTGATAACTAATTTAAGTAATTTATTTATATTATAGATTTTATATTAGGTGTTATATCTGCAATCTAATTACAAGTATTATTTATTTTAACTTTTTGTAATATAATTTTATTTTATATTACTGCAATATTCTTTAATATATATATTAAAAAATTATAAATACTTACCTATAACCTTAGTATAGAATATTTATCTGCTTTTTTAAAATATTATTTTTAGAGTCTTCTGTATTTTTATTTTAGCTGATCTAACATTACTATAATTGAAACTATATATATCATGAAAATAAATTTTTAAAAAAGACATATTTTGTTTTTATTAGAGCAAATTAAATTTTTTTATAAAAAAGTAAATCTAATTTATGTATTTATGTTTTTTATAATTTTATCAATTCAAAAAAAGCATTAAAAAATTCATCTTTTAAATAAAGATAAATCAAATAATTTTATTTTCAAATTTAATTTTAGGTTTTATTTTTTTTAAAATAATTTTGTTCTTATATATAGCTAAGACTAATATTTGCAATTAGAACTAATTATTAAACTACTATATTTTTGTAGAGTTTATATAATACAAGTACTTTTTTTTATAACCTTACTAATGTCTTGTCTATACTTACAAGTTTTTTTTATATTACCAATTTAGTAAGCTTTATATAATATAGCTTCATGTTTAGATCAACTAGTAGTCAGATTGGTAAACTCTTTTTTTGGATATTTCTGTTGTAACTACAACTAGAGATACAAATAACACTCTTTTATTAAGATATTATAAATAACTTATTTATTTTTTAGATATATATATATTAGTTTAAAAAATTTAAATTTAGTACTAAAAGAATTATTTTTTAGAATTCATATTTTTTTAAAAATATAATTTTTAATAAGAGAGTTTAGAGAGTTAAGAGATGTATCTAAATTTTTTTATTTTACAGAAGTGTATTAACATCATATCTCATAGATTTCAATAATATGTAATCAGATTAAAGCTGTTTGAGCTTGAGAACAAGTATTATTAGAAGCTTGAAAGATATTATCTAATGAGAGTAGTATAGATATTTTTTTATTAATATTAAGAAAACTATATGCTTTCTTTTAGATTATTATGCTTTAAGAGTATTCTAAAATGAAGTGTTCTATAGTTTGTACTTCATCTGAACACCAAGTACAGTTTTCTGTCTTTAATAATTCAATATGTCTTAATCAATAGCTCAACAAAAATGCTTTGTGAAAAAAAGCCAAAAAAAATATTTATTTATTACAAATAGACCTTAAAGAAAGCCAAATATGCTGTAATATTTGTGAAAAAGTTTGTAATATTATTAATGAAAAAGAAAATTCTTTTAAAAGTTATAAAATTTTTTTAACTAGAAGTTCATTTCCTTTAATTTTGTTAATTCTAATTTTATTATTATTTTCTCTTTAAAAAGCTGCAAGTCTTTTTGAAACAAACTATAAGCATATTAAATATGTAGGCTCTATTGACCAAATTTCTCTTAAATTATTTATTAACAAATGTCTTCAACTTCAAAAAATTCTATCTGATTGAAAAAGATCTAATATTTTCCTTATTCCAAAAAAATTTTCATGAGACTTTACACTTAATCAAGTTTGCTCAATCTTAATTATAGAACTAATAAAAAAATGCTTTACTAAAATCTTTATACAAAGACTATATTATATTATTAACTCTAACAAACTTCTTTCTAATCTTAACTTCACTGCTATCAAAAACACTTCAACACATATCTCTATTCAAATCCTTAAAATACTATTGAATATTACAAACATTTCAATAAAAAAGCTTGGATATTGTTTCAAGACATGTTCAAAGCTTTTGATAAAATCAATATATCTTGATTACAGAATACTTGCAAAAGAATTGATATTCCTTCAAAGAAATTCAACTTATTACTGAATTACATACAGACTGACAAGCAAAAATAATTACTGTACATGGTCTTATATCATCTGTTTATATCAAATCAGGTATCAAACAAGATAAAACATACTCTTTACTTCTTTGGAAAATTTATTATAATTTAATTCTGACTTATATTTATAATAAATATAACAATTATTTCTTAAAATTACCTTTTCTTTATCACTTGAGATTATTTCTAATATATTACCTTCTTTATTAACAATATCTCCTATAACTTTCATGAATGACACTGTTTGGCACAATAAAAACTCTGAAACTCTTCAACATATTCTTAATGATATACAACAACTATACAATCTTAACAATATCAAAATTAATCTAACTAAATCTAATCTTTTATATATTTCTTAAAACAAAAACAAAGTAAATATCACTATACCAACTCTTTATTACAATAACCAAATAATATCTTTATATAAACTACATAAAATCATATGTTACCTCAGTATCTATTTTGATGAAAATGATTTTATTAAATCAACTTTTAAAATGCTTCAAACCAAAATTAAAAACTTTTTCTTATTAATTAAATATAAAAAACTTATACCTAAACAAATTTCTACACTTTTTAATATAATACTACAACCATCTTTAGAATATCTTTTACAAATTTTATCTATATCCAAAATACAACAACAAAAACTTTTATAACTACTTTTAATTACAACAAAAAAAATACTTTATTTAGCAAAAAATACATCTAATATTCTTCTTACAAACTCATTATCTTTTAAACTTCCAACATTTTAACACTTAAAAAGTTACAATTTTAACAATTGAACATATCTTCTATTTTACTTCACTTCTTAAATATATTGGTGAAGCCAGAATTAAAAACTGGTTTACAAAAATATGGCAACCACTTTTTCTTCCAGATACATCTTCTAAATTCTTACTAAAAACAAAAAATTTTTCTTTTATTTTTTAACTCTCATTTTTACATAACTTTAATATTTATCTTTTATTTAATAACTTATTAAATTTATCACCAACTAATATCCTTATAATAACAAAAACAATATATAACATCCTTCTATTTAATATTTCTTTCTCTTTAACAAATAGCCTCTGTAATAATAAAATACTCTTTATTAAATAAATTATAACTGCTAACAACTTATACCACTTAGCTTGAAATAATATATATATACAAACTAAGAAATTCATACATGGACCTACTCTTTTCTGGTTTACCAAACTTTGTAATCTTATTCAAAATAATACTATTCACCAAACATAACTATATCTTAACCTACCTAATATTAATAGCTTTATTAATTCTCTTAATAAAATTACACTCTATCATCTATTATCATTAAACTAATAGTCTATTCTTCTTAACAATTTCCAAATTCTTTTTACAAAGAATTCATTTAATTTCTTTTTAATTAACAATATTACTCATGGCTTAATATCCTTGACTTCTACTAACCCACCTATGCTAATACCTCAAACCTTTATTAATATTTCCTATATTAAGTCATCAAAAAAAGATAATATCTACTCTCTTTATATTAATAATTATGAAATTTATACACTTATCAATATATTACAACAAACTTTTCCACTACCTATACCAATTCTAACTCCAATCATATATATTCCTAAAATAGAAATACAAATAATACAAAAATACATATTATTTTTCAACTACCAAAATCAACTCATTGAGTTATTTTTATTAGCAAAAAATCTTTCAAACAATACTCATTTCTATACAGATGCCTCAATTATTAATGCTCAAACATTACATCTTAAAATTAAAATTAGATGAATTTCTGAACATAATATTCAAATCAAATTTAACTGTTCTATTTATTCATATTCTGACTTCATTCAAGCAGAACTTAAAGCAATAATATATCTTTTTCTTATCTTGCCAATAAATTCACAAAATTAATATACATTTGAACAATCTTTTTGCACTTAAAAATATTTAACTATTTTTATTATTACATAAAATTCTCTCATATAAAAAACTGAGATATCCTATTCATTATTCATCATCTTATTAAAACAAAGTCTCTTAATATTTCTTTTCATAAAATTAAATCTTATTTTAATAACTTTTTTTACAATCAAGCTGATCTCCTAGCCAAACAAGGTACTAATAAATACCAAATTATATCCAACTTTAAACAATACTTCCTTCCTACTTTACATGACATAATTATATAATCCCTACTAAAACTTATTTCTTTTTTCAAAATACTATAACTATTCATTTACTTCTTACTTGGTCACAACTTAAATACTTTCAAAACCCACTTTCTATAATATAGTCTACCAATCTTAATATTATTAATTCACTTAATAATAATCAAAAATTCTATTTATTTTAACTAAAAATTATCAATAACAACTTACCAACTATGCAAAATCTTAATATATGCTATTCTTTATTATATATTACTCCAATTGTGTTTGTTGTCAATTAATTGAAGATATACCTCATCTATTAACTTGCTCTAAACAAAAATTCAATCTTTAACAAATTCTTTATAGCTTAATTACAAATATTAAATATCTCTGCTAAAATTACAAATACTATTTATACTATATTATTTCACTACCTTAATATATTATCACATCTTTATTTTTTGAATCTTATTCAAGGCCTTTATCCTATATCTCTATATGACAATATTAAAATACTTTTTTATAAAACAACATTATCTTTCTTATAACCTTATTCAATACTTCTCTTAACTAGTTTTATCAACAAATATGGCTACTACATAATATTCTTTAACAACAATAGGAAAAAGCTCACAATATAACTAACAAATCCAAAGGTTCAAAAACCTACTCTTTAATTTCCACCTCTTAATCTACATCTAACACCTCAAATACATCTACTATTGACCCTACAATATCTATTAAAAACTGGCTATTCTTAGATTATTTATTTACTAACTGTATTTACTTAATGCCAAGACTATCACTTAGGTTTTCTCTAATTTTTTTATACTTAAAATTAATTTAAAATAATTAATAATAGTGTTATATAGAAATAGAGATATAATGTTATATTGAGTGTATTGAAATAAGTAGTACAAATATAGTTTAGAAATCTTTAATATAATTCTTTTATTACTTAATAAAGTTTCTACTTTGGCATTTCAAAAAAAAAAAAATTTTATTAAAAAAATATAAAAAAAAAACTATTTTTTAAAAATTCTAATTTTATAGCAAAATTGTAAAAACAAAAAATTATTTGAAAAAAGCTGAACTAAAACATATTTTAACTAATTAACTAAATACTAGCATTAACAAACAGCATAGCATAAACTGTAACAGAATTAAATGAAGTTACAAGAAAGCCTTTTGCAGTCCAGTCTTTTTTTTATCATTGTTGCTAACTAAGTCAGCAACTGGAACCAATATTAGCAAAGATAACAATAAGTCCCAAGACAAATATTCCAAACAGCACACACAAATACAATTTATTCAAGAAATTATAGATAAACAGAACAACAAGAAGAAGTGCAAAACTAACAGCAAAATTGCTATCTTTATATAAGCAAGCAATAGAAAAAATACTAATAAAAAAAAATTAAAAAAAATTGAGATTCTAGCATACTTCCAAAAAATCTAGCAATAATATCATAACATACAACAACAACAACCACAATCTCAAATCTTCCTACAGACAATCAAACTGAGCAAGACTTGATTCAAAACCCAAATAATATAGATGCTGCTTCCCTTTTGCCAATGCCAATAGAAAAAAACAAACAAGTCAGCTCTATCCAACTAAATGCTCTAGTCCAACCTAGATGTCAGCATCTTAGAACAACAATCCAATATGAAAATAGAGCACACATCAACAAATATAGAGAATAACAACAATAAAGAAACTGATTAACTAATACAATACTTGAAGAATAGTTACAAAAAAAAAATATCATACAGCCAAGCACTAGTTAAAAACCTTCTAGAAAAAATTAGAAGAACTCCAAACTCTTGCTTCAAAACTAATAAAGAAAAAGAATAGAAAAAACATACACAAGCAGCTTTAGAAAAAATCAGACAAGAAAAACTAGAATCATTTAATGCAACAATTTGGATATGACAAAAAACCAAAAATGCACTAACCTTGCTTCAAAACTTGAAAAAACTAATTAGATACAAGTTGTTAACAAAACCAACTACTATTTATATCCCAATAGCAATAAAAGCAAAATTCTTTTACAGAGACACAGCCTTCTTTAGAAGCTTTATTCAAGTTTTAACAATTAGACTACAACACCAGAATGAATTTAACAGCTTATTTTCTGATGCCTTGGATGCATACAAAAAATAGCATAATGTATTAGCTATTAATAAAAAAAACTGATACCAAATTTTTGAATAATTGTATACAAAGCTAACACTAGATTACCTAACCAATCTGAACTTCAACCTTTTAGATGCTTGGAAAATCACAAAATATATCTTTTACTTAATTAGTTTTGTAAAAATTCAACAGAATCTAGATTTGAAACAACAAGAAAAGCAGTCTTAGAACTAATGAATAAAACACTAATCTTCTTGCCTGATAGACCAGAGCTTATTTCAGACCATCTGTTACAAGCTATCCCCTTTGACTTACTTATTACAAGGTAGCAAGTTCTTATATCAGTAGTTAGAACACTGCATTTAATATTTTTCTTTGATAAGCTATTAGACAAATATATTACAGACAATCATGAAACTTTATCAGCTTTATATAAAGATTTAAGAAATAAAGTACAACACCTTTTTCCTATTGTAAACAGAGCTAAGCTAAAAAAGCTTGTTTACTATAAAGAGACCTTACAAAAATATTATATCTTTTAGCAAATCTTAGCTGAATATTTTGATTTACTAGCACCAAAACACCCTTTGCTTTTCACTTCACAAGACTTAACACCCAGATTAAGAGAGAAATTTTCTTTTCTATCTGAAAGTCAAGATGATTTTAAAGAACACATCAGATTACTATGCATGGCTATTTCTTTATCAGACAACCTAATAACTATATTATTTCTCAAAGATAACTATCTATAGATCTAACAAATTTAAAAATATCTAATTTTATATTCTATTACAAAGCATAGAGGAAGTAAATGCTTTTATTAAGTGTGTTCTACAAATCTACAATATCCTATCACCATTGCCACAAGCTTACTGCAACTTCAATTATACAGATCTTCCAGATCTGCTTAAAAATGTCAACTTAATTATCTGGTTAACCTAACTTTACTGATATCAACTCCTAAAGAGCTAAATATAACAGTCAAAGCATTATAAGAACACTATTATTTTTATGCCATATCTTATTCTTGAATTTAGATAGAAAGAAAAAAAAGACAACTAGAGATTGGATCAACCTTGCCCAAACTATCATCAACAGTAAAACAACTTTAGTCAGCTCTTGAACAAAAACAAATTACAAATATACATATTCTAGTACAGAAACATCATAATATTCAATTAGTTATGGAAACTCTCAGACAAAACTTTGCTTATTACTTTTTATCAGAATACATCTTAGACCTCATAGACTTACCTAAACCATCTTTTGGAGTCTTTGATTCATCAAAACAAATAACAACTACACATATACAAATATCAGATATAGAAGAAGATAACAATATGGATCACATAAACAATCTGCCTTCAGCAAATAATGAGAATAAAACAAAAAAAATTAAACTAAATTTAAATAAAAAAATTAACATAACTATGCACAACATTAGAGGCATCAACAATATACTAAAAATGCAAAACTGAATTAAACATTGTATAGAATTAAATTTATATATAATCTCTATCACTAAAACTAAACTAAAAGACTCAGTAACAAAATTCTATACCAATCCCTTTTACAAGATATTTATATCCAACTTTGCACCATATAACTCAAATAAAAAAAAGGCTAGTTTGGGTACAGTTCTATTAGTCTGCAACTAATTACAGCCCTATATTTATAATATTAACACTCTATCTGGTACTACAATTTGCATTGATTTCTATTTTTCAAATAACAACAAGTCTTGCATTATTTTAGCATATCTTCCTTCAAATCATTTCTTATTGCTAAGACAGACACAATTCCAAATTTGTTTCTAGGTCATAGAGACCAGATCTCAAAACTGGCATTTGATTATTTTAAATAACTTTAATGCAAATCAGCACAGAAACAAACAACTTTTAACTTTTACTAACCTAAATGCTATCAACTTAACTAGCTTATTAGATTTTTATAATATACAAATACCTACTTGGCATGGTCCTAATTCAACTAGTCAAATAGATGAATTTTGAATTTCTTCAGATATACTTCTAGCTTTTGATCCACTAATGATAATTGATGCTACCTATATTACAAACAGTGACTTTCATATACTAAACTCAACATGGCATACCAATTTCTATTTGCTGAAAGTTCTCAGAAACAAAAAAGAAAAAAAAAATATCTATATAAAAAAACTACAACAGATACATGAAACAAATTTGCAAACTTAGTAAACATATCATTCAATTTTTATGAAACCTCTTCACCAAATATGGATAAAGATGATATTGATAGAACATGGAACTACTAGGCATCAAAAATAAATGAAGCAATGAATAAACACATTTTTTACACCTTTACAGCCCTATAGTCTTTTTATGCTATGTTACTAAAAGCAACAAAACTCCATTTAGCTCTAAAAAATATTAACAAATGCTTACAACAACTATCAAATAAAGCAACAGACACAATAGTCTAGGCCAATCAGTACTTAACAAAAGCAGCCATCTTAGCAAAAATTAGTATTGCTTCTATTACTTAAGAGGAACTTGCTCATTTACAGCCAAATATGATAGATCAAGTTAAACAGCACAAACATACAATTTGGCAAGCACACAATTATAAAAAAAAAAACAGAAACAACCTGAATGCATCAAGTTCTATATTAATCACAGATACTTTGACTTTAAAGACAATACTAGTTGAATGCTAAATAGTATTTTACAAAGGCGAGCAAAACTAATTAGCTATAAAAAAGTTATAACATTTAACAGTATAATTAATAACCAAAAAGAGATTAAAGAAGCTGTATGCACCCATTTCAAAAACTGAATGAAAAACAACCCTTCTAACAACTTATCATAGAAAGAATGGAAGCCATTTTACTCTACACTTCAGCATATATGAAATGATATTTACAATACTCTCCTTTTACCTATTTCAATAACTGAATTAATATAAACAATAATCTAGCTCTCAAAAAAAAGCAACTGGACCCTTTGGAATTGCAAATAAAGTTCTTCAGCAATTGCTATTCTCAGCTCTTTTAGTTTTGTTAAATATCTTCAACAGCTGTATAACACATGAAATAGTTTCAAACCAATGGTTACAAACTAATGTTTGGCCAATTCTTAAAAAACAACAATATAATTATAAACTAAACACCACCCATCCTATTACACTAATAAACCACATTAGAAAAATCTTTATGAAAATTTTAACAAATTGTTTAACAGACATTCTAGTTCACAACCAAGTGCTCTTCTTTTATAACTTCACAGCTTTCTTTTACCAATCAACATTTCAACCTATCTCTCAACTTACTTACATCCTAGAAAATGCAACTATAAACCAAAAAGAGATTTGGATTTTGTCTCAAGATATGTTAAAAGCATTTAACTCAATTCATATACCAACTTTATCAAATCTCTCAAAAGAATACACATACCCAATAAAGCAATCAACCTGCTATCATATTTGCTTCATCATTATACAAACAAAGTGATCACTAGTTTGAAACCAACTTAATCCTACTTTGTTAAAGATGGAGTAGATCAGAAAGAAATGATTTTACTACTTTTTTGAAAGATCTATTATGACCCTCTTATATCTAGAATCCACAAAGAATACTAGGACTTTACTAGAAAGATCTCATCTATCTGCCCAAAAGAAATTCATATTTCAGTAATGGTATATATGAATGACTTTCTGTAGATTGCATCTAATAAAACTGCTCTTACCAACATTCTCTATACAGCATTTTTCTTCTATAATTTTGCTAACATAAGAGTTAATCTTACTAAGTTAATTCTAATAACAAACTCAAAAGATCCAGACAATAGTATAACTTTTATAAATAAACAATTAGTAGCAATTGCTAATGGAACACTATTTAAGTATCTAGGAGCATAGTTCTTTATAAACAAAAAACAAATACTTGTTTAAAAAAATATTATAACTGAGGCAATAATTAATTTAAAAAAGCTACAATATGCTCATATAACAGAAAAACAAGCAATCTATATAATAAATAGTGTTATCTTTCTATGTTTGCTCTATAAATTGCATTTCATATTTTTTTCTAATATTCAAATCAACACACTTAACAAAATCTGCACTAGTTTAGTTAAACACAAAGCAAGATTGGCTCAGAGAGTTCCAAACTCATTTCTATTCAACCCAAACATTTATGCCTTAAGCAACCTAGCTCAGGCTTAACTTTTTTCTTTAGTAACAATGCTTCAAAAAAACTTAAACCATCACAGTTTTGATTTCTTTTTCTTAAAGCTATGACTACAACAATTACAAGACTCAGCTTTTACTAACACTTCTATTCTCATTCAAATTTCAGTTTTTTCAGCTTCAAAATTAAATACACAAACTAGCAAAATGGTGCTCACACTTCATGTCTTAAACTTACAGACCTCATGAAATAATAACAACTGACCTTATTTCAAAACCTTTACTGGAACTTCAATAAACCAAATTTTGTTAAATCATTCTAAAGCTTCTTATCTTAAAAAAAAGCTAAACAATCATAACATTGCTAGCATAGAACAATTCCTAAATGCAACCAACTTAGAGCTTCTAGAATAGAACAATTTTTATTATAACATTAAAAAGATACCAAGAGAATGATGTTCATACTGGTTTCTTATAGTTCAAAACTTAATAGCAGCCTTAATTAATCTTTTATCAACATTTTACATGTAAACTCTTATACCTTGTCTCAATGGAATTCTAAAGAGAAAGGTTGGATAATCACAGATAATTCTATTATTGGCAAGATACATAATCCTTACAACAAAGTTCTTAAAGCTCGACATTACATTCTAAAGCCAAACAATATAATATTAGCATGTGCAGACTGTAATCTAAAGAAATGATCATATCACTCCAAGCATTGCTACTTTAATGTAACAACACTACTATACAACTTACAGTTAGACTGTAAAAAAAAAATTCACTTAGACATTGCCGATTTTAAAAAGACACTAAACTATACTTTATTAACAACCATAACACAAGAGCAAATACAAAATGCAAACCTAATATTAGAAAGACCTTTATGTTCTTTTGAAAACCCTTCAATTAATCTTTGAAAAATACTAACAGAAGCTAACTTCACTAATAAGACACTAACAATTTATTTAACTTCTAACTGACAAATAGTAAACAACAATTCACAAATAATAGCAAAATGCTATATACAAAACACCAACATCTGTTTTGGTTGCTTTACTAATCAATGGCCTTTACATATAAGTATAATGCTTAATCTACTAAAGTTTATCCTTACTACAATCAATTCATATACAGAAGTAAACATCTGTATAGATAATTCTACTTTTACTAAGTATATCAACTTTATAACTTCTATTAAGCTTCACAACTATTTTGCACTAGACAAGCAGCAGCATATATACCTTTTTCTAATTCTAAAAGCACTTTCATATAATTAGAAACTCAATATTACTCTGGACCAAAATATAAAATTAAAGAAACTACAAGTATATTTTTCTTATTAGATCCAATGCTACAATGCTTTCTATACAACCATTTTGTTCTGAGACTTCTTAACAAACCATGTGAATACCTTCTAAAAACTACCTTAAAACATATACATCAAATTACAAACTGGCTATCATAGTTTTATTAACAACAGATTTTAGGCTAGCACACATCACAAAACAATATTGATTGGGCTTTTATATTAAAATACATTTCTTATAAAGAAAAACTACTAGCTTTAAACACTGACCCATCATCTTTGGCAATTAAAAATTTTAAGATCAAACTGCTATTTGAAAAACTTTCAACTTATCTACTACTATATTAGAGAAATAGAAAAAAGTAGCCAAACTACTTATGTCCAAGATGTCATAGTGCCTTTGAGGATATTGTTTATCTATTAATTTGCATTCAGAACCACATATAGTTTTCAATCCTAATTAGACAAACAGTATATGAAACTTTATGAAAATTGAAAATACTATGTTTGCACTTAGATGCTTTCATCAAAGCATTTGTTACTATATATATAACTAAGCAGATACCACTAGAACTTATTACTAGAAACACATTAGCACCTCTTGACCCAAATAGTCACAGGCACAAATACGCTTTACTAATACATTATAACATTATTACTGCAATATACAAAACAATTTGGCTTGTTTCTAAAAAGTCAAAACATGATTTAATTCTTTTAACTCCTGCCCAATACAGGCTTTGATACTAAACAAAACTAAGCTTTTGGCTCTATCTTTTATAGAAAGAAAATTAATAAGATATATAAATAATTGACAATCTTCTCTAACACATCTTTTCAAAGACTAAAGGTTTAGTAACTATTTTAGCAAAGAATAAGTTGAGAGTAAAGTAGCTCTTATACTCATCTTCTATAATATAATTTTTCACATGTATTTGTTTTATATATGTACAATTGATTATAAATAAAAAAGATAGAGAATAGACCTCTCTTTAAAAAAAAAAAAATTTTATTATTATTTTATAGCCAGTTGAAAGTATAGGAAATCTTGTTTTTAATTTTTGTTCAGAACTTTAAATAGAGTTTTTATTCTAAAGACCAGGCTTTTGTACTTGTATTATTAGAATTTAGAGCCTAAATAAGAGATGTTTCTTCTATTACTAAGATTGATTGTATTTTATTTTTTTCATATGTTGCTCATATGGAATTGAATGTAAGAAGTTTCATCTAAACTGTGATTAAGCAAGCATTTAGTATATCTTTAATAATTAGAACTTGAAAACTTGCTAATTCTGTTAATTGCTAAAAGATAAAATATCTGAGAAGTATCTATAATGTATTTTGATCCAAAGAGTTATAATTTTTTTTATTTCTGCTATCTGCTTTCTGTTTAGAAACAACAAATAAATTAAGTACCAAACTTTAGATAAGATAAATAATTTTGTGATTAAGATTTTCTTTTTAAAAAAATAGTTTCTGTTTAAAAACTTATTAAGAAATCTTTTTAGCTTGTTAATAGTAGTAGCTTAGAGATTTTTTTAGTTAACTATTAGTGAGGATGTTATAACTTAAAATAGTAATAATTTCTTGTTCTTCTAATTTGATAAATTGGTTTTCATTAGTAAGTCATATTTATTAGACTATAGCTATAAGAAGAACTAATTTGAGTTTAGTTTTGTTAATTTTTGTGTTTAAAGCTACCTTGTATAGGCTTAGTGTTGGCATTGTTTTGTTCTAGTTTATAGATGATTCAATTTTTATTGTCAAATAATCTGCATAAGCAGAAGTTTTAAAGAACCAATTTTTTAGTTTTATATCCTATAATTGTCTTTCTAAGTTTCTTATAAGAGCTTAAAGGCTAGTATATAAGAAGTGAAAAAAGAGGATCTCTTTGTTTAACATCTTTTTCTACTTTAAATAGTTTAGAAATAGCCTTAGCATCAATAATATGAGCCTTTTGGTTGAAGAAAAGATTATGTACTAGGCTTATAAACTTGTGATTGAAGTTTATATTCTTTAGAATAAGTTCTAAAAAATTATAGCTAATATAATAAAATGCTTTTTATTGGTCAATAAGAAGTAACTAGTGTTGTTTAAAAGAATCTAATTAGTTTCTTATAGTAGTAATAATATCAAAAGCTGCATTAGTAATAGATCTGTTTGTAATAAATTTATGTTATTAGTAAGATATTATCTTCTCATATATAAGGTTAAAATAATTGACTAAAATCTTTATAAAAATTTTGTTATTACTATTTACTAATAATATTAGTCTTTAGTTATTTATATTTTTAAGATTTTTTTCTTTTTTAAATATTAGTAAAATTAAACTTTTATACTAAGAGATTGGCATAACTCTTGAACTAAAGGTATGATTAAAAACATTAAAAAAAACTAGTATTATTAATTCTTTAATAAGTTTATAAAACTTTTATATTAGTCTATCTGTATCAGAAGCCTTATTGTTTGGGAGATTTTTAATAATATTGCTAATTTTCTCTTATGTAATTTCATATATAAGAGTCAAGTTATATGCAAAGAAAACTTGTGGCAAGGTTTTTGTAAATTTTTCTGCTAATATTTATATTCTCTTTTTTGTAAATTTTTGCATATCTTTCTTATATAGCAAAGAGTATTTTCTCTTGTTTGTTGTAAGGCTTCAGAATCTTTAATGTCTTTTAATGCTGAGCATGCTTTTCTTGTTTTATATTTGGCAAAAAAGTATTTTGTAGATTTTTAACTTGTTCAATCCATTGAGTTTTAGAATGAGTTTACTATTTTTTAGCAAACTAAGATAACTTTTCTTGAAGATTTAAGTTTAGCATGTTAATTTGTAAGTGTAAGTAGTTGTTCTCAGAATTATGTATTAATTTTTTTTTAGTTAAGTAATGTTTTGTTTAATTTTATAATTTTGTTTTTTATTATTCTTGGTTTTTTAAAAGCTCTAATAATAGATTGTATATATACTTTGTAAAAATTTCAATCTTCTGCATTTTTTAAATCTGAGATTTTATATAGAATTTTTTTTTAGTTTTTGATTCTTAAAGCAGTTTTTATCAAACCTTCAGAAAATATATTTTTTTCTTTAGAATTAAAGTTCTGAGTCACTTGACCAGCAGGTGATCTGAGGTTCTAAATTTTGTATTAACTTCTGAAATTAAGTAAGCATTGTTTTTTTATTAACAAAAATATAAATATAATTCAAATATGTAGCCATAATGTAATTGTTTTAGATTTTTTAAAAAAAAGTATAAAAAAAATTTGTCTTTGTAAAGTTAGAGGAATCTAAAAAATTTTTAGTAAGATCTTGAAGTTGTACTTTTGTAATATCATGTTGTGAAGCTGCTTCACTAATCCTATCTCTTTCTGGATATAGTTTAATATTGAAGTTACTTCTAATAATATTAATAGCATTTTTTTAATTTAAGAAGACCACTTTTTGAAAAAAAGTTTTCTGTCTTTTAGGCAAAATAGAGCATATATATTGCAAATTTGAAATGTAAGTTTTTTGTACTTAAAATTAGTGTAATTACTTTATTATTTAGATCTAATTCTATATTTTTAAAGATTATATCTTTGTTGTCTGCAAATATAGCTGTTTTGTTTATTCAAATGAAGTCAAACATCTATTAGTTTTTGAAAAAGTTTTGTGTTTTTTGTTATTTAGATTTGCTTCTTGTAGCATAATTAGATCTAGTTTATATGATTTTAAGAGAGTTAAGATGTTCCATTGTTTTTGATAATTGTTTAACCCTTTTGCATTAAGGGTTGACATTTTGAATTTGATGTAATTGGTTATAAAAACTTAAGTAGTAGTACAGATATAAATTTAAAACTTTTGTACTCTATTACAAAGATTTCTATATAAAGCCTTTTTAATTGGCTTAGCTTTTTGTTTTATAAAAGTTTTTTTATCCTTTTTTCTTTTATATAAGACAACTGTAAATTTCTTCTAGACATTATCAAAACAAAATTGCAAATTAATGTCATTTGCAATTAGTACCAAAAGAAAGTTTAAAGCTTGAGAATTTTCTGTTTCTGTAATAATGATTTTAGAAGTATTGTTAATAGAGAGATTTTTTTTATTAATATTACTAAAAGTTTCATTATAAGAAACTTTCAAATCTTCTTTCATTATTATAGTATTTTCTATAACTTCTTTTTTACCTTTTTCAGAATTAGTTGTTTTTTCAGAATTAGCTAAAAAAATTCCTTTAATTTAATTTATATTCATATTTAAGTCTTTTGTAAAAACCTTTTGTTTTTATAGTTTGAGACTTTTTTTTTTCTTTCAAATAAAATAGTTCTGCTTTTTTTTTGTTTGCAAATACTAAGAGCATTCCTTTTTAATATGTACTTTTTTATTACAGAAGTAGCAGAGTTTTGGAGCTAAGTGCTATTCTATTAAAGTTTTGTTATTAATACATTCAAGCACATTACCAAAAACAGAAAATGAAGATTGCACCTAATATAGTATAGAAGTGATGATCAGTTTGATTTCAGAAATTTCTCAATAAATGCTAACATAAATTCTAATTAGCTAAATTGGGGGACCAATTCTGTAACTCTCTTCGTAGATTATTTGTACCAAATTTTTGCTAAAAACATTTAATTATTTCTCAATATTTTATTAAGTAAACCTTATTTGTACTTCTAGGTAAAGTTACTCAGCTCACTTTTCTCTTCCTAGGTAGTTAAGTTTTATGCTCGTACAACACTTGGCCACTGAGAAAGGTTTCAAAAACCAAAAATTTGGTTTTTGCTTATTTACTATATATTTTACTAATTAAATATATCTTATTACCTATTAGAAAAAGAACATGCTCTCTGTTCTGGTCATTTTGATATATAATTTATTATAAATAAACCAAAACTCACCAAGATACAAACAAAAAGGTGAAAACTAAAACCTGTCTTTACAGGTTTTTTCATTGACATTTTAGGAAAAACTGCTAGGTTGCCCTGGATTTTTTACTTTTTTGGCATTCATTAAAATTTCCTAAACATCCAACATATCAGCGGATCAGCATAGTACCCTAAAATTGAAGATCTAATAAAAATACCCTAAAAATTTTTATATACAGTTGATTTTCTCAAAACCGATTCTGTCAAAACTGATAACCTCTATAATCAGTTAAAAAAAATTAATTCTTCAAGTTTGTTAAAACTGATACATAACCTGTTCACCATGTATACTGATTTTGAGAAGATCGACTGTACTTATTTATATAACAATCAAATTTTATATACGTACTTGTTTTAAAAATAATACAAACAAATCAAAGAAAGTATAAATATGAAACTAATACATATCCACAAGATTCTGCAATAATTTACAAAACTCTATGTCAAAGTTTAATATATAAAATTATTTTAAAAGGCAAATACCCACAAGAATCTAAGCTATTATATACTAGAAAACCTGGAAAATACAAAATTCCTAATAATTATATTGTTCATACTTCATATGGAAAAAAAAACAACCAAAAAACAGTTATTTGTTCAATTTATTATTGTGGAAAAGATGCAAAGTTTCGAGTTGTTTATGGTAATAAACATAATGATTATGTAGAATCTAAAGAAAGTTCTTCAGCAGTGGCAAATTTATATCAAAAAGTATGTATATTAAAAAATTATTAATTTATTATTACTAAATAATTTAATAAAATATTATATTTATATTTTAATAGGCTATTGAATCAAAAACTAAAAAAAAAAAATTCAAATGAAGAAAATCAAAAAAAAACTTCTGGTACAAAGTGAAATGGAATTCTTTTATTTGGATTACAACTACAACAAATAAAAGATATTCGAGAAATGAAACAAGTTAATCATAGTTTAAAGATATATTCATTGTTAAGCGAATTAGGTCAATGAAATAGAAGTAAAAAAGGTGCAACTGTTTTTTACCAAGTGGCTTAAAAACAAATTAAATCAGTTTTTCATAATGATGATGTTGTAATATTAAACAAAATGAAATTTACTATTAATGGCCATTCTTATTCAGTTGTTTATAATCAACATCATAATAATACAGAAGAATTACATTTATTAGCAATTATTAAAGCAATGGATGTTAGCAAAATATCACGATCTGCATATAGAACAATTGCTAATCTTAGTCAAAGTTTGCCACGTGAATGGTCAGTTTTTGAAGCAAAAAAACAACTTATGTACAATATGACAAGTCAAATAAAAACAACTTTATTTGATCTTTCAACAAATTTATTAAATAACTCAACTGAATTAATTGATGAAGAAATTCATTTTAATGATCAAAATATTGTTGAATTAGTTATATAGTCAGTTGGAAAAGGCACATATAGATCAATTAAAGATATCTTGGCCTATTTAATTCCAACATTACTACAAAATAAAATATTAAATTTAGAGTCAAGAAATATTTATTTGCGAATCTCCGGAGATGGCTGCAATGTTGGACACAAAATAAAGCATGTGATGATTACATTTAGTATCCTAAACGATTTATCAAATATACACAAACCTGATTATCACCATACGTTAGTTCTTTATCCAGGAGCAGAAAAGTATGAAAGCTTAGAAACTGCATTAGTGCTTTTGATTTTAGATTTAGAGAATATAAAAAATGGATTTATTGATCAACAAGGATGACTATAGAAAGTTCATTCGTACTTTTCAGCAGATTAAAAAATGCTTGCACTTTGTCTTAGGCACAAGGCAGCTAACGCCAATTATTTTTAGCTTATGGTGTGATTGTAAAAAAGATGAGAATGGTAATTTTGAAAAAGACTGGAAAATTAGTAAAAATATCAATACGATTAATCAAAACTATATGAATATAGATAGACATATAAAAAAGCCAATCTTTTTTATGATTCCTTTACATCATTGGATTATTGATGAACTTCATTTGTTGTTACGTGTTTAGGATCAATTATGGTCTTTAGTAATAGCAGAGCTCAAAACTACTAAAAAATTTGATAGCAAATATCCTGAAATTATTGAAGAAATGAAAAGAATCAATGTTCATTTTGAATTTTGGCAAGAGGAAGAAACAACTACTAGTAGTTTAAAATATACTTCCCTAATGGGGGGTGATAAACTTAAGGTACTTTACAACTTCAACTTTGCAAAAATCTTACCTAATGATCGTGCAATATTAGTACACAACTTGTGGAATGGATTTGCCCAACTATATGAAGATATCAAGAATCCTAAAATAACAGGTGATCAGTTTAAAGCCAAAGCCATCATATGGTTAAATATTTTTTTGACAAAATCAAAAGGAAATTTTAATTCCAAGACATTTGTTAAAGAGTTATATTGGCCTGTGAATATAACACCTTATATTCATGCATTAGTGTATCATGTAGCAGAATTTAAAGATTTGCACGTTAGTTTTGGAATGGCAAGTTATTCATATGCTGCAGTGGAAAAAAAAATCATCAACAGGTTTCATATTTTTTTCAAAAAAGCTTAAAAGATGGTGGCAAAGTTAGAAAAGCCGCTATTTTAAAAATAATAGATTATGATACTAGGAATCTTTATTTTTATACTCATAAGATACCAGCTTTTTTTGAAAAAGACACTAGGCTTACGATTTAATTACATTAAGATAAATATATTATTTTATTTATATATCGTGAAAATGATACTAATAGAATAAAAATTGGGTTTATAGAGTAGAGTGTTTCAATTAAGATTTAAAATGGGGAATTTTATTATCTTTTCCTTTTTTTTTTTTTTATCGGTAAGTAAACTTCGATTACATATTTTAATTATTAAATTGATTTATTATCATTTTATTCATTCTGGATTCCTTTCACTAAATCCTAAATTGACATTTATGCAATTATTTAAACTATTTACCGCTATATTGTAATATCGAAGCCAATTCTAAATTATTGAATTTTAATATCTTAGCAAATTTAATGACAAATGAACAAGCACCATCAGTAGAGCATATCACTCATTTCTTGAACCAATCTCTGAAATCTGAGTGATTCTTTGGTGACAGGGTTTCTATATATAATATCATCTCATTAGATCTTTTAACATTTATAATAAAGTAAGAAATATATGATAGTTTTAAAAATCACATGAATATATGAATGTAATTGTTAAATTGGAAATCCAAAATCCAAAATCTTTATTCTGAAACGAACGAAATCTTGAAAGTTTATATCTTTAATTTTAAAAATTTAAAATCTTAAAAATTATAATCTTAAAATTAGGCAATGCAGTTAATTATTTATTCTCATAACAGGGCAAAAACTTTTATTTAAAAATTTAACTTTTAGAAAATAATAACCCAGAAATACATAGTAAAAATAAAAACTATAATTTTGGACCCAGCAATATAAAAATTAGGAGCATTATAACTAAATAAAGATGAGATTCAATGATGTATTGTGCAATAGTAAATCACAGCATAGAATTCTTTTTTTCCTTATAATCTAAGTTCATTCTACAAAGTAGTCAGTATGGAGTTCTTGCAAAGCACATTTTCTAATGATTTTCCTCAGCACATCCATTATTGCTGAAAATTTTCAATATAGTGTTTTCACAAAATGTATCTACTAATGCTTTTCCATTTTCCGATTTAAGTTTGTTAGAACTAGGATTCATTAAGAATAGTGTTCTTCATTAAAATCTGAATATAGCGAATACCAAATGTTGAGCACTATTCTAATATATTTAGTAAAAAAAAAAATCAGTTGTGTTTTACAAAAAGTATTTAGTAGCTGATCACGATGAAAAAAAAAATTTCAAAACGCACTATCCTCCTTCTGATTCAAAGAAGTCAATGAAGTAGTCTTGCAAAATGCATCTACTATTGCTTTTCCACCGTCTGATTCAAGTTCATTTTAAAGTCAGTGAGTTATTCTTGTAAAACGCTTTTCTTCCTTCTAATATGGATAGTCATCTGTTTATTTATTATCCTATTTATATATGTATTAGAGATTTGAGCCTATTAGCTATTCTTGTATGTTTTTTAAAGCTTCTGATCGAGTAAATACAAATACAGCTCAAATGGGATGTACCAACCTCACCTAATCCTGTCTTAAAATATTACACAAGTCCCTTTGACAACAATATCTTGGTAGATTAAAACACATTACAGTACATTCATCCTTCACAACTCCAATTCCTTTATAATTACAATATCTGATCATAAAATCCGAGATTAAATGCTTCATTAGCACTACCCATATCAGTAGATTATGTTCATACTTTTTAATGCCCATAGCATTTTCTGTCTCCCAGATTTTTGATAAAGCCAAGCACTCTATCTGTGTTATCCATATAAGCAAATGCATTATAATTATCTTTTCAATCTTGACCTTATTTCAATAATAATATGCAACTTAAGAGTTATCTCTAGTATATTATATATATGCCGCCAAGGGAGAATGAGACTTCAGGCTTTTGATTATTTACTAAATTCAGCTCCTGAAAAATCTGATTGCTGATATATACAATATGTGATTACGTATTATATATGTTACCATTAGATTTTTAAAGGCTGAATCTGATAAATAATAAATGCTAAAATTGAAAGCCTGAATTCTCATTTTCCCTTAGTAGCACTCATTTGATAATAAATGAATATCTTGTACTCACCACTTTCCTTTATAATTATAATTCAAATTCTATTAAATCAGCAGATTGAGGATCTTATACTTTTCAGCTCTAATTCCTTTTACTAAAAATGAGTGCCGTCAAAGGCATCAGGCTTTCAATTATATTTTGCACTGGACACAATCTCTAATTAATTAAATAGATTATGTCTAGTACAAAATATAATTGAAAGCCTGATAACAGGTTTTCCTTTGACAGCACTTAAATAATTTCCAAGTGTGCCGGCAAGTGTTTCATCAACGTTTTCCACATTAGCAGGCTTTTGATTATAAATCGTGCTTATTCTGGCAGACTTTGATAATATTCAAATGTTTTATATTATCCTTTTCCACACAACTTCATCTTTATAACAATCCCACACAATTGTTCTATGTGCCATTAGCTTGACTATTCTTTGGTGCTAAAGAAAAGTATATAATAAAAAAAAATAAGCTACGTACCTTAGTAAGTATTCTGACATTATAAAACCAAACACTTAGGGCTCTGCAAGTGCTAGCATGCATACTATTAAAACATAGTGCTCATGCCTATGCCTGATACTATGTTTTAATAGGGCACATGCTGGCACTTGCAGAGCCCTATAAACATTAAAGTAAATCCAAATATTTGCTTAAACTAAGCACAAGTGATCCTTGAAATAATGGGACATGCATACTATTTCGAGCCATAACTTAATTCAGACATAATCCGAAGTCATGCCTCTGGACATTATTCAAGATTTCACAAGACTAATTTTCTTTTGCTGAGTATAAAAAGCCTGGCCACATTGGGTTAAAAATTCTATTAGAACAAATTCATTGTTGCTTATTAATTTTATATAAAAACATAAATTTTAAGTCACCAAACTCAAACACGGGTCTATAACAAAGATTTGAGCTTTTTATTTTTATTTGCATTATGTGCCATTTATTTTTTTGTTTTTTGACAGTTCACAATGAGATGTTATTGTTCATTCCAACCGTATGTAATTTTTAATTAATAATAAATGCCTGCCATATATCATTAATAAAAGTCGATCATTTTATACTCTCTAACTGTGATACTTACCATTCACTAATCATTAAAATCATCTCTATAGGTTATTCCTTTATTAACAATAACAAAACTAATAAAAAAAATCTATATATAACAAATAAAAGTTAAAAATGATATAATTAAAAAAAAGCCATGTCTGTTGTGAATCTTAATGTTAAAAATCCACCTGTGCATTCATGATTGATAGTATTCTTTATTCCTCATCATTTCCATTTAACTTTTATTTCAAACTTGGTTGCATTTTGATCTTGAGGTAAAGTATCAAAATCTGAATTCTTTGTATTGTTATAATCATCTTCAGTTTGTGTTGGTGTAAATAAAATTACTGCAGTTTGCTGATTTCCTGTATAATGGTGAATACCTCAATTGCTATCACCAAAAATTGACTGCAATATTTCATATGCACATTCACCTGTAAACACACATTCATAAGTTTGTTGGGTAGGTGCATACTGTGCAATATAATTACCAAACACCCCTATAAATTGACTTTCTAAACAAGGAATAGTAATGCATCGAAATCTGATTAAGCTGCTATGATTAGAAAGTTGACGTTGAATCAAATAAACAATGGTTTCTTTAAACTCATTGATAGCTTCTTCTGGTAAAGATATTAAGGTTGCATGAGGAATTTTGTACATGCTGTAAGTATATCTTTCATGTCTAATAAGGCCTTGCTTGTTTTTAAAACCTTTTCGAGTACATAGTGTACAAAAAATTCGCGTATTTGATGTAATGTTACTAGAAGAATTTAAAATATAGTCTTGCAATTTGTGAATACGGGTATTATAAATGTTAAAACCATGCTTGCTTTTAAATGTTTTTTTAGAACACAATATGCAAGAAAAAATTTTAGTTGTAGATTGTGAAGTACTTTGCCTCATTTAAATGATCTAAAAAAAAAAGAAATCACAAAACACTATAAGTTTTTTTTCTTTTTAAATTAAAATATGCCAGACTCTATTTATTGCAAATAT
>CAJVQA010001365.1:0-25985 GCA_910591915.1 Cetraspora pellucida | reverse complement strand
TACTCTATTGCTAATAAATGCTATTTATAGTAATAAAACTAATAGATATAATAGAAATGATATATATAATGAATATAATATATATAATAGATATAATAGAAATAATAGATCTGTTAGAAATGATAGATCTAATAGAAATATAATATTTGTAATATCTGTAAGATCTGTAAGATCTGTAAGAAATATAAGATTTCCAGCACAGTAATTTGAGCCAATCAGAATCAAGTCACATGTACTAGAATTAGTGCTTTCATCAAAATCGTTCCGATCTTGTGGTCCTGTAATCAGAATCACATTTTCTTGTGCTCATTAGGATTGTCTCGGTAAGCTGAATCCAATGGTGGTTGTTTCATCCAAATTGATTTGGTACATCAAAAGTTATGGTCAAAAATGTGTAAAACTCTTAATGTCAACACTATATATAAAACTTATATTGCTGGCTATAATTTTATTAACTACAGTTAATATTATATTATCAATTCAAAATTTTTGATCAAATTTTGCAAATCACAGGTTACATATACAATCACCTGATTGTGCAATTGTAAAATGATTTTCTCAATTAAAAATTTGATAAATTTATAATTAATAACTTTCTATATTTATATTCTTAAAATAACGCTCATATTTTTGAAATAACTTTACATAATCACACAATTAGATAATTATACATGTGAACTGTAATTTGCAAATTTGGTCAAAAATACAAAGTAATATTAGATCACATGATCAAAAAGCAAGACACCTACATGACTCTGCTATAAACATTGTGGACAGATCAAACATTGCACCAAAGTGCACAAATAAGGCAAGCAATTGAAGATTGAGAATCATATGTGAATGATACAATGGCATATATTAGCAATATGTGAACAATGCAATAGCAAACAATACAGGCAACCAAGAGTTACATAAATATACAAACAGTGAATAGAGTTCACTTCAGTAATAAGCCTAAAAGACAAGAAAGTTTCTCAACCCTCCTAACTCTCTCTAAAAATAATGAATAATTATGTAGTCCTTCTGTTTTTTCATTCTCATTTCTCTGCTCACATTATGGGCTTACATGTATCTGCTTAGCTTGCCTTAGCAAGTAGAAAACCACCAGCTTGTCAATTCTGCAGTAACTCTCAGCATAATAAGTTTGCAAATTTCTCAGAATGTCTTTGTCATTCCTGTCTAATCTCAGTCAATTATTCACTCTATGTCATCTCTTAACTTCTTAAATAAAATATTTATATCCAGCCTAATAAATAATTTGCTGACTTAGCCCAAACAAAAATATAGTATGAAGAAATGTTTTTTATACATTATTTTGCAAACTGCAATAAACTTGCAATTATATTATTAAACTTGTATCTAAAAATTTAATTAAATATAATTATAGTAATCTTACAAATCCTTAATATCTACCTTAATATTGAAGCATTGTAACTCTGCCATGCCAAAATAAATTTTACTTTATAATAATATTACTAAAACAGAACAAAAAAACTACTAATAACATAATAAAATAATTACAAAAATCATATGTATTTATTTTACAGATTGGTCTGTAAAATTAGTTATATTTAAAATCTGATGCTTTAATTAAACCATATTTTTTTAGTGTTATGTTAAATACAGTATATATTTAAGTTAATCAAATGTAATTACCAATCTATACTAATCTAAAAAGTCAAATAATTAAATGTTCATAGTTGTGAGTAAAATGTAAACACTAAATTTAAAATAAGAAAACTCAGTAGTAGACTAAAGTTATATGTATAAAATTATAAAATGAATTTAGAAGCAGCTTCAAATTTACAAGGATTAAATAGAATTAGTTGTTTTTAAAAGAATAAAGAAAATAGAATCAGAATAAACTCATAGTATAACTGCAAAGCCTCAAAAAAAAAAGCTTAATTTAAAATGATTAGATAAGATGAAAATAAAATTTTTATAAATATGTAAAACTAAAAAAAAAACAAAATTATATTAATAACAAGATAATTTATCTTTGTTTTCTCAAATTAGCATTTTATAAGCTTACTGTTACTGTAAGTATTCACAAAATTTGATTATATTTTTTATAATCTTGTCTCATCATAATTTATAATTCAACACTATAATGTCTTAATATTCTTAGATGTCTTCTAAAATTAAAAGAACTATGTTGACAAATGAGCAGAGATTAGAGGTTTAAAATATAAAAAAAAAAATCAGAGTATTAGTTACATTGATATTGCCAAATAGATTGAAGAAAAGGTTGGTTTAAATATCCATCAATCAACTGTTGGATGCTTATTAAAACAGAGTGACAATAATTTTGAAGAAATGCCTACTATGAAAAGATCAAGGGCTATTACATATTCTGAGCTTGATAATGCATTATATGAATGGGTTTTATGAAATCAAGCCAATAAAATATTAAGTAATGTTATCTTAACAGAAAAGGCCAAAACATTTGCAAAGTTGCTTAATATACTAGAAGGCCAACTTAAATTTTCAACAGAATGGCTTGCAAAATTCAAAAAATGGCATAAAATTGCAAAAGTGAAATTGTATGAAGAAGATGCTTCTGCAGATCATGATGCTGCAACTGAGGCTATTCCAAAACTAAGACAATTGTTATCACAATATTATTCACAAGATGGATGAGACTGCATTGTTTTATCAGTATGATATAATTTTTTTTAATATATAATAATGAATCTTATTAATATACTACCTTTTTAATATTATATATAGACTTGAACCAGATACAATGTTAGTAACAACATGTCTAAGTAAAAGAAAAAAAAACAAGAAAAGATTAACTATTGCACTATATGCAAATGCTAGTGAGACAGACAAACTTAAACCATTGGTAATAAGAAAATATAAAAATCTTCAATGTTTCAAACAAATTAACAGAAGTAGTCTTGGTATAATATATAAAGCCAATCTTAAAGCATGGATGACTGGATGTGTATTCTAATAGTAGTTAAAAGCATTTGACTGAAGAATAAATAGATGCAAAATTATTCTTTTACTAGATGGTGCACCTAGTCATAACATTAGTGGTGTTATTCTTTAAAATACAGTTGTGCATTTTTTGCTCTTGAATACTACTTTAAGAATCTAGCCAATGAACACTGAGATTATTATATCATTTAAACATTATTATCATTTTTTGTTTGTTAAATAGCTTTTGGATCAGTACAAATTAGAAAATAGAAAACCAAATTAAATGTACTTTTTACTATCTAATTCATTGTAAATGCTTGGAATGATGTAATGGCAACAACTATTTTTAATTGTTTTTGTTATACAAAGATCCTTCCTGTAGCAATGAAAAGCAATATTAATAATAATAATGCAGATAATGAATTAAATGATAATGCAAATATTATTTAATGCATGAGCTATATATGAATATTAAGGCCCTTTACTTTCAAAATGAAATGAATGTTGAGAGTTATATTAACTATCCTAAAGAAAATATAACAGATGAACCAATTGATGATCAAGAGATAGTAAATCTTATAAGGCATTTAGATGATCTCACTACTGCTAAAGAACTGGATGATAGTGTTGAAATATGCCAATTTACATATCAAGAAGCATTTGATGCATTAAACAAAGTTAATTAATATCTTCTAAAAGAAAATAATAATATGACTGAATATATCAGTAACTTTTAAAAATTACCAAAAAAGTAAGAAGTTTTCAAACTACCTAATTACAACAAACTAACCTTGAGTCATTTTTTGCTTTAAATTCTGCTAAAAATAATATCAAAGTTAAATATAATTATTTAACCAATTATGACATGTTTAAAGTTGATAAAGATACTGAAATCAAAGATCTTGAATTGGAAAAATAATGAAGCTAATAACAAATAAGCTTTTTTTTTTAGTATTACTATAAAAGTTGAAAAAAATTAAAAGAATAAAAAAAATATTAAAAGAATAAAAATCAGAAAAAATAAAAAAATAAAAAAAAATAAAAAAAATGAAGGTTTGTAATTTTGTTAAGAACAAAAAATCTATTATATAGTTTAGATAAAAATAGTATATATTTAGCTAGAAAAAGATAACACATTTGAAATTAAATTTATATAGTGTAAAAATGTTAGTAAAAATAAAATTAGAGAAAATTGATACTTTTGCTTTAAATAAAATGTTTGTTTAAATCAATTAAAGAGAAAAAGATAATATTGTTCAAGTATATAAGTCGAAATTAATTAAATTATATATGATTAATGTTGTATTACTATATATATATATGCAAATCTTATATGTTGTATGTCAAATTAAAATCTGCATCAGATTAAAATCAATATAATACTACTAATTTAACTTAGGCTCTTACTCTAACTTTAATAGAACTTTACAGTTAAATTTTAATCTGATGCAAATTTTAATCTGACATATGCATAACATATATATTAATATTGACCAATTATGATTATAAACTCATGTCATATGATATAATAATCAATTTTAAAAATTTTCTTTAAATGCAATATCCCTCTATATGCAAGACAACCTATTGATCCCAATGGGTTGCACTTAGAGAGAGTTGACTGTAACACCAATTTACTAAATCTTTTAATAAAATCAAAGTCAAAAATGCATTAAGATTTTAATTCTAACAACAATTTATCAAACAACTCAAAGAACTTCTTTTTGATGAAATTCTTTTTATAAAACCTTATAACCTTTAAAAATAATATAATAAAGCTATTTAACATACCAACTACTATATTATACTAATATCTATACTAATTCAGATTGCATATATCTTGATAAAATCAAACTCAAAGCAAATAAAAAAGCAAAATAAACTACATTTAACACAAATCAACTAGACTATTAATATTTACATAACTACAATAGTAGTCTTTTTAAAAAAACTATTAACAAATCCTATTTAGAATATCTTAAAACAAAAAATAAAATTTGAAAATAATCTAAAATCAACTTTTCAATCTTTCACATTAATGGTAAACATGAAGCTACCTTTAAAAAACAAATATCTATACAACTTTTTGATAATTTTGTCATAAAAGCTAAAGAATTTATTTACTCAAATAATCCAACTAAGCCAAATTCTAAATGAAAAAGCTATTACTTTTATCAATATCTTAAAACTTATTAAAACACAGCTGCACAAAATTATAACCTTGACCAACTTAGTTAACAGCAAGCTATTAACTTTCTTATAACAAAAAATCATAAATATAAATTTCTTAGCTTGGGTTATTATTTACTTTGATATTAGTGACATTTTTATAAATTTTCTAGAAATTATCAAACACTATTAAGAAAAGACATACCCAGAAACAAAAAAAACTTTGCAAACTAAATTCAACTTACACTTTTAAGAATCAACAAACTTGGAAGATTCATTCATTCTTACAGATACTTTTTTTCAATAAATTCCTCTATAGATTACATTAATGCAATTTTCATCTTTAAGATTATGATGTCTTTCACTTCTAGTAAGTCATTCTTAAAGAAGAATAATATAAATAAACAGGTAGTAAAGTCTATTTATGCAAAGAACCAAGTTTATGACAGCCAAACTCAACATACAAAGCAGGCTATAGCACTCTTTGAAGTTGTGAGAGCCAAGTATACAGTGAGCAAATTTACAGAGAAATCCTTTATTTTTTTAAACTTCATTACATTATCTTATTTTAAGAAAATATTACAAGATGCATTATACAATATATTACTGAATCCAGATTCATGCTATAATAAATAGTTAGCCCATCAAGGCCTTCTACTACTTTTACATTTACAAACTTTTTATTTTTTTTAAAAACATATATATATACACTACTCAATCTTTACAACTTTACACTAGCAATATCAATTAAATTAGACTATAGTAAGTGCTATAAACACCTATCAAATGAACTAGAACCCTTATCTGACTACTTTATTCTACAACAATCTGGCTATAAATACTATCCATCAATTTCTATTTCTTCTAAATATTCTTCAATACTTAATAATTTACAATATATCAAACCTGTTCTTAAAGATAATGCTTTAAATTACATTTATACACAACTAGTAAATACTGTCCTATTTGGCTATAATGATACTATTATTGCTAATAAACACTTTGGCTCTATATAACTTTACACATACTACAATAAATTCCTAGCTTATAACCATCTTCTACTATTTTCACATTTACAAATAATTATCTTCTTTTTACAACATATTCATAGTTTTGATTATTTACCAAATAATGTTGTAACTATACTCTAACTATTTTTATTAAAAATAATTACAGTAAAGCTCATATTTACTTTTTATCAGAACCCAAACCTCTATTTAATTATTTTATTTTATTACTTCAAGCTATTTGGCATTATTCAAACATTTTACTAAAATTATATACAACAAAAAATAATCTTTTTAATTTAATGAATCAATATATTATAACATTAACACCAAACTTGTTACCTCCTACATCTTCAATACTATTTCAACAATCTTTGTCTCTTTCTATTTCTTTATTATCACTATCTTTATCAAGACTTTATACAAACTATTTATCTAACTTCTCTCTTAATTCAAACATTACAACTTACAATATTCAAGGCTTTAATAATTCAGAAAAGATGTTCTTAATGAAAAAATATTGTCTTCAAAATAATTTACATATAATTATTTTAACTAAAACCAAAATTGCAAAAACCAAAAATAAAAGGTTTTACAACAATTATCAATTTTTTTATTACTAGTCAAACTGTTCTACATTTAAAGAAGAAATATATATTATAATTAAAAATAACTTATAACCATATATTCATAATATTCTTAACTATTTCAGTGAAGCTATTGTAATAGACTTCTTTTTAAACATAAATATAAATTTTGAATAATCTTAATATATCTATTATTAACAAACAAACTTGCTTATTAACAAACTCAATTCTCTATTATCACATAGACATAACAAGCACTTTAGCTACAACTATATATAATTATTCTTGGTAATTTCAATTTATCAATTCAAACTACTATATCTAATGCAACTATATATTAACTACTGAACTATTTACATAGTATTAATATATACAACTTGGCAAATCATACAAATAATACTGATGCTACTTGGCAAAGTAGTAAATATAATAGCAGAATTGACTACATATGGACAAGTAAATACACAATCTCATTTCTTAACAAATTCTATATTAATGACTTATCTTAGATCACTAATAGTGATTATTGAATGCTTATAGCACAAAGGACTTTTCTTTTTGCAATAAACAAATCTAAAAAAAAAACAAATATAAATATAAAAATTTTAACAACAAAGCAATGATTAATGAAAAATAGAACGATTTTTTAAACCAAATTAACTCTAATATATACTAACACAAAATTTTTATAGAAGTAAATAATACAATGTTACTAGAATAATTTGGCACAAAATCAATACTTGTATTATTAATGCAGCTCTACAATATATTCCTAACAAAAAACAAACAATTAAACATTCTTTTCACATCTTTAGCTCTAAAGCAACAATCTTATACAAAGATCTTAAACTTATTAAAAACATTATTTATAGAGTTAAAAACTCATTAAAACATAATTTTACTATTTTTATACAAACTATAATTAATATCAATACTATCAATCACAAACACAACTTTGATATTTCAAATCTACTCAAAAACCCTTTACTATTACCATAATGGATTAATAATGTTAAGCAAGTATAGAAAGTTCTTTTTTATACACATAGTATAGAAAATACTCAGAATCTTAAACAGCATATCAATACAGCAATTAATAACAAATATGAATAACTAATAATACAACCTATTAAAATAATAAATAGTATTCTTAATAGACATACAGATCTAGTACATTTTCATAATATTAAAACTAATAATAGTGTTATAACTTACCTTATAGAAGTATTTCAACACATTCAACACTTTTAATACTAGACCTGACATTAATCTATTAGTACAACTATATTTAACCAATATTGAACAGAAGAATACCAACCTAAATAGTTCATTAATTGCAACTGGTATGCTCCTTTACTCAAACCTATTTCTATAAAAAAATAATGCAAACAATACAACAACTTACAAACAACAAAGCCTGTAGGCCACTAGGTATAAGCTATGAAATGCTTAAATACTATGATTCATCAATGTTACAGACTATTACTCAACTTTTTAACAAATGTCTCAATACTAACATAATACCTAAATAGTAAAAAAATAGCAGAATATATTCTATCTTAAAAAAATTCAAATTTGATAATAATCTTAACAATATCTAACTCATTAGTTTAATTGACATACCAAAAAATTATATACAAAAATCTTAACTAATCAACTTTCTACCATTCTATCATCATGCCCAATTATTAGCTCTATAATTATGTTACACTATCTGATAATAGCACTAATACATTTCTATATATCTTAAACAACTTTATCAAAGATGCCAATAGCAATAAAAAATATGGCTATTTTCACAGAACATAAGCAAAGTATATGATTCAGTTAATATTAATCTTCTAAAAAAATTACTGCATCATATTAAACTTCCACAATCTATAATTTGCACAATAACTAATTTGCTCAAACTATACACCAATTAAGTAATTATAAATTTTGAATTAACACTATCATACCTAGTAGAAAATGATATTAATCAAGAGAAAACTATAACTTCTTTGATATAGTGAATCTATTATGACTTTCTTATTAACCATATATACAAAAAATTTAAAGGATGCATATCAATAGTTATATATCTAACTTCTTTATTTTCTGCAAATTACCAAACAACTTATACAAATACTTTTGTATTAGCATATATAGATGATATATTATAGTTAGCAGAATCTCAACAACAACTACAAAATATTATTAATGTAGCATTTATATTTAACCAAATGACAAATATTAAAGTAAACCTTCAAAAATTTAGTCTAATATCTAACACAAGACACACACCTTCTTTTACTTTTCTAAACTTAACTATTACAATACAACTACCTAACACATCTCTAAATTTCTTAGTTGTAATATATAGCAACCAACAAACAAGCCATTAGAATTAAACTCATTCTACAAGAAACATTTAGTTTAACAAATATAGTTCAAACCAAACAAATAACAGATAAACAAGTTTCTTATATAATTAATAAGATCATTATTTTTATTATTAAATATCATATATATAATATAGTACTCTCTTAACATATATGCAACAAAAGTTTATTCAGATATCTTATATCTGCCAAATACAAATCTAAACTTGCACTAACTACTTCAACTAGCATTATGCTTAACTATAATATAAGATATTTAGTTACAACATTACATTACCAACTTTTTAATTTAACTAAATACTACAAATTTACTTAAAACTAGTAAGCATATTTGATTATAACAATTACAAAATAAACTGTAGTCTACTACTAATATCTTACAACATCTATATTCATTAATAAATGGCTCAAATAGAGGATGACAATTCTAGTGTAGTGGTTGGGTTGTCATTCTCCAAGTGGCAGATTTAAGGTTCAAATCCCACCTATGATGAAATTTGGAAATTAATCTGTATTATAGAAACTGTTTCCTGTTGATTGGTTGGCCTCATGTGACTGTAATCCAGGTACACCAAGTCAGGTCCTACTGACTTTAGAAGCTCAGAGCATCTATGCAAAGTGTAACATTATACATATATAGAGGAATGTTAATAACTGGTATTGTATAAGACTTTAGTACAAACCCATAATAAGACCATCAGATATAAAAGACTAAGAAACCAAGAAGACAGAATCCCACTTGAAAATTCCCAAGTAAAAAAGTAGCACAAATATTCAATAGTACTGTCAGATTGATGGAAGCTTATGAAACACCTTCATAGAAACTGAAGATTAAAAACAGATGCCAAGATGTGTAGAGGAGCATATGACCAACCAGGCTGCCAGATTTACTTAAAAAAAAAATACTAAGATATACTATATTGGACTATCTGGATTGGTAGTCTGAAATAAGACTGACAGTTCTGAGTTGTAATTAGTAGTAGATGATAGAGAAAATATTGGAAAGATAGGTACTGGGGTTTGGGTAAACTTTACAAAAGTAGAAATAGTGTAATATAGCAGTTTAAGATTAGCTCTAACTGCAAGTGTTAGATAACTATAGCATATTACATAAAACTAGATTAGCTGTATGTAGGACACTGAAGGCTCTAGTAATGATGCTTCTGAGAATACACTGCATAAAATAAGATATAGAGTCCTAAGAATATGGATAAGCATCTAGACCTTCTTGACTGACTTATATAGTAGAGATAATCTAGTGATACAATAAAGTTGCAGTACAGAAAGTTTAAATAGGCAACACTCCTAGTTGGATTGCAGGTATAGCAGCTAGTGTAGGCTATTAGTAGACTACTTAATTAGATACCAAAAGTGTATGTATGACTAGCTGTACTTTTTAATATAAAGAGACTCCTTTGAGGCCTTGGCTATGAGTTCCTATATCCTAATTATACTGAATAAAAAGCCCTAGCTCTAAAAGAAACTAGTTTAACACAAAAAAAATAAATGACCCAAATAAAAATACAATAACATATCAAATAATACTACTATTATGACATCTACAATTTACTATCTCTGCATACACAACATTATCATATATACTACAATACCTATATATACTAATTGAAAACATTTTTAAAATATATAAAGACTATACAACTTCAAAAAACATTTACAAACCAAATATATTCTTTACCTTGAATAATTAATCTCATCTAATAACTTTATACTTTTAGATTAAAAACACATTTTATCAAAATTCAAACAAATTCCTATAGGATATAAACCAAAATAATTTACATATTAAAAAACAAAACTATTACAAATTCTTTTACTAGAAAACTTAATTCTAATCTGAGTCTTTTACAAACTAACATCTTATCTTTTACAACTGAATATTACAATTCAAAATCAAAACCTTGGCTTATTACTGTTAATTACAATAGTGAACAATTTATAATAGAAAAGGTATATAAAAATAACCAAAATAACAACACTATATCTATTGCATACTAGACAATAGAAGCAAATGCATCTAACACAAACTTTTATCTACTCTTATTAGTTAATTGTATACTATATATAGGATGCTTACACAACTTTAACCAAATACAAAACTACTTTATATTTAACATTTCTGCTACTCTTTACAAAATTTTTAAAAAGAAAACAACAGAATCCTACAAACAAACTTAAGCTTAATGCAAATTATACAGATCTTATATACTCAATTGCATTATGCAACCTTACTAAAATTTTTATACTCTTATTTATTACTTTATCACAAAATCTAATTTCTTTTATTTACTATACCAATTCATTTTCTATTAAACTACAACAAATTGCAAACCAAAATACCCAATATTTTAACTTTATTTTTTATATTGATGGATTTGTTACTAATATTACTACAGATAGATGTTTAATGAATATTGGATAGATACAAATACATAACAATACTATGATTAAAACTTACTTTTCTTAAATTAAATTTTAGCTATCATCATACAAAGCTAAGCTAATAGCTATTCTATCAGCTATATGCATATGCTCTCAGAATAACAATATTTAAATCTATACTGACTTACAATCTGTAATTTTTAAATTCAACAAAATTACTAACAATATTATACTACAATATAAACAATATTCTTATAATTATTGGCCAATATGGCATACAATTATCAATTTAATTAGATTATACAAATATAATATCTTATTTTACAAAGTACCAGCTTATAAAAACAATATATTTAATAATAAAGCAGATAAACTCACATCAAAGCACAACTTAACAAATTTTCTAGATATATGATACAACAACATCTACAATACTTTATATAATATACAATATAACTAATATACTATTGAACAATATACTAATCAAGTAATTAAAAATATTTGCAATACATATATAATAACTATGTAGTCATCTCAAAATCAAATGAACAATATTATTTTCTTATTTTTGCAAATTAACTAGTAAGCAATCTGGCTATGTTTAAATAACAACATTAACAAAACTAGCTCATACACAAACTTTATACTTAGCAATAGTAAATTCTTTAAAATTAAACTACAACTTAATATACTATCTACTCTTTTTCATTTTCACAATTTATATCTAGAAGCAATAACTAGCAATAGCTGTATTATATGTCATATACCAGAAAACTAACTATATTGAATTCTCTGTCCAAACTTTATACTTCTTACTAATCTTATTCAAAAAACAATAACAGAAACAATTACTCATATAACTAATATTACTAGTACTCAAATTAATGAACTACAAAAAATACTATCACAACATAACAGTTTTTTTTAATAACATAATTCTGCAACAAACTAACATTTATACAATATTACAAAGATATGTGCCTATTAGCCTTATTTCATCAAGTAGACTATTTACTTAATAACAAATAAAAGCAAAAAATATTACTATAAAACTTTTATATAAGCTGTCTCAAAAAGTTTATGAATAAATATAGAAACTATATTGCACAAAACTGACATAATAGAAAAATGATAACAACATTCTACAGCATACTAAATATCAACAAAGAAGACCTACATAAACTAACTATAATGATATATACTATATTAACAGACATTAATTATATAGTACAATAAAAATGCAAATACTTGTTTTATATTAATTAGATGCAATTATATACAATTGTGAATACAGTTAACTATTTTGTAAAGAAAAAACAAATATGCTAAACTGCTTTATAGCTATAAATTACAATAAAAGTTGTCATAATAGATCAGTTTTATATAGAAAGAAAGATAAAATAACATTTCAAGATACATAAGTATTAAAAGCAAAGACTGAATATTATATAGATTTAGTATACACTTTAGACTTTGCAAACTTGTTTTATCTATAATATGATAATACAATATGGGTTCTGATACATTATAACTTAACAAATCAGATGTTAAATATTATATAATATACTTAACAAATGCTAATATTAGCATTAAAATAAATATGTACTTTATTTATAAGAATGTTCAAGAAAGTATTATCAAAAAGATACTTAGTAATTTGATATAAAAAAAAAGCCAAGAATAAATATAATAAATATATTAATATTAATAAGATAATGTATAACATCTTAAAGACCAATCACCTAACTCTCCTTGTAGATCACTAAAACCAACTTTTCTCTAACAAACAATTCAACTTTTCTTAATATTCCACTAAACTAACAACTCTTAAACTTCTAATTAAATCTTTTTCTTGCAACTTTCAGTTCTAAAAACAATACAAATTTATTCATACTTAACCTTTCAATACAACAAACTTTTATGTTTTAATAAAATTATCTTTATTTATATTCTTTTTAAATTTTTTTAATTTATAATAATTAAACTTTTTTACTTCTAAGTAAACTAAATATACTAAACTTTCTGCTTTCAACTATACTAATTTTACCAAATTTTAATTATTATATTATATACCAACTAACATATTTTAAAAAAAAACATATTTTTTAATTTCCATTGAATTTTACTAAACAACCTTATTCTTTCTTATTAAATAAAATTATCCAGCTCATTGAAGTGATCATTTCAATATAAATTTTATTTTTAACAAACTAAAACTTAAGTTATCAATATTTCTCTTCTAACTTTTATCCAAACTCTTTTCTGAAATTCTATTGATCAATTTCAGAAAATTTACAAGGGTATTCTGGAAAATTTACTTTTTACCAACCTTGAAAATATTCAAATACCCAACATTTCTTTAAATTCCCTCAAAGAAACCTGGAAAATTTACTGATTCTCTGGAAAATTTACTTCTAATTTTGAAAAATTTAATTTTCTTATCTAATTTTTATCCTTTTTATCTGCTATCTATATTATAAAACACTTTACTTATACTATAAACTACTTAAAAAATGTTTTCTATATTTCTGTTTAAAGCTATTTATAACTTTAAACATTTTTCTATTATTATCACTTATAATTCTAAAATAAATCTACAAACTACAATTTAACAAGATCATCTTTTAGACTGGTTCAAAAGCTATCTTATCTCAGAAAACTCTTCTTTATCTATACTTATAACATTTGGAATTCAAACATTAGATTTCTTAAAACTAATCCTTAAAGATTTTTATTTTAGTTCAATTATTAATTTTATAACAATTAACAAATTAGCTATAAAAAGTAATTTTAGTTTATTAATTCAAACTATAGTAACTAAAAAATCTAAATTTATTATAGACACAATCTTAAACAAAAATTCACATATTACTGAAGCAACCAAAATACCTTTCAAAATTCTTTTCAGTATAACAAAAAACTGGCTTACCAAATTTATCTATACTTTCTTTTATAAAACAAATTACAAACAACTCTTTAATCACACTATTTTATCTTTTTTTACTCAATTAAAAAATGATTTCAAATTGCTATAAATCTTGCCAAACTTTATCTATCTCTATATAACAAATACCAAATTATTAATTATCAAAAATTCTTTCATGACTTACAACTTAAACCCATCTACTTAAAAACTTTTATACATATAAATCATATTTCAAACACTTCAAAAAGCAATACTCCTATTTACAAATTTATAATATCTCTAAATTTCATATCAATATTACTATAAATATCTTCCTCCAAAAATTTAATACAAACTACCATATTTCACTTTTTCATTTAATCAAACCACAATTTGATATCTGATTTCAAAAATTTTTTACACATTACAAAAAACAATTTAGTAACATTAATAAACAAAAAGTCTACAATTATATCAAATACCAAATAATTATTTTTCAAAAACCTGAACTACCAACTATCTGATCCATTTAAGACCAAACAAACTATGCTACCAAAACAGCAATACACCATATATACACCTGCACTAATCTTAAAAAAATATAAAATTCTTAATTTAAAAACAACTCATAATATCTACAATCTAACTTCTTATTACTTTAAACAATCCTTTAATACTATACTATTTAACAATATATATATTTGTCTTTAAATCTTTCTACTTTTACCTCAGCAACATTCTATACATCCTTACCTTTTAAAAAACTTTATAAACTAGCCAACAAATCTGAACAAAGCTTTATCCAACTAAACAATACATCTACTAATTTTAAACATATATCTTATTTTTTTTACTGCTATCTTAAAGCTTACTTTAAATTTGTAGCAATAAACAAAATCTCCTCTTAAACAAGCAACTCACAAATTCTAGCCAGAATTATTGCCTATTATGACATTACTTAAATCTCTAAACCAACTATTACTCAGCTTAAAAAAAACCTTAACAAGTTATATTTCGATCAGGCAAACCAATATATTATCAAAAAACTCAATATTGTTATATCTACAGTATCAGAAACTGACTTTATCTACACTTTTAAGTATCTAAAATCATTGATGAACTTGATGATAGCCTTTTCTTCTAGCAATATTTATATATTTCTGTTAACTTTTCTTTATCTATTTACCTATCTAATCTATATTATTTATCTTAGCTACATTTTTACAATTCTGTTAATTTTCATTATCTATTTGCTTATTCAATCAATACTACCTTTTACTTTTTTAACTATACTTTATTTCTTATTTAATTTATCATACATTTGTTTTTTTTCTTTATAATGATGTAATTAACTTCTGATAGTGTAAATAGTTAGTAAAATATATAAGTAACTTACTAGTATATACTAGAGTAATGAACATTATTTGGAAAATTTCAACTAATCTAGATGAGCCTTAGTCACTCTAGTAGGTTTAAGCTGCAGATAAATATGTCTAAGCTCTTACTCTTGCATGTAGCATTTATATTACTTAGAATTAAATTTTATAGTTAGTAGTTTAATGGTTAGCCCTGATTGCAAGTATTGGTTTTAGCCATAGCATATATAGAACTTCTTTTTGTATTCAGTAACTCAATATAGTTACTACCTAATGATTATAAATAAAGATAGAAGCAAGGTTTCATCTTAATACCAAAAAAAATATAATAATATAAAATAATATTCAACAAGATTTTGATAAATATTTTAAGAAAGATAAATATATGAATATATAAGTTTTATTATAATATTTTTCTGCTTCTAGGATTATAGTTGTTGTATTAACTTTATTAATTATTTTCAAATATGTTACCAAATCTTTATTCTCAAAGTTTTTAGTTATTTTTAAATTTTTACATACTTTTTTATTCAAAAGTAAAAGAATTTGGTTCAATAATGTTTTTGCATCATTGCTATCTGCTGAATTTATTCTAAATTCTATTTGCACATTTTTTATTAGAATGTGCATAAGTTTAGGTTCAATTAACTAACTGTTTATTAAATAGAATTTTAAAAGACTATTCATTCTTTTGAAAGAATAGTACCAATAAGTATAGAGTAAACTATAGTCTAGACAATATTGACTAATATGAAGTAACAAATGAATATTTAATAATATATGTATCAGGCTATAATATTTTTCAATTAATTGTGCCATATTTATTAGCTAATTATATGCTTTGTTTATGTTATTTTGCTTGACTATTTGTCTTATTAATAAATTATATATACAAACAAAATTAAAAATAATTTCTTTATCTTTAAGATCTAACATATTTCATATATAAAGAATTGCATAAACTTGCTAGAATATTCTTCATTAATCTGCTATAAATTAATTAAACTCTTCTAATTTATATATAACTTTTGATAAAATATGACCTATATTAGCAGAAACTTTGATATTTGACATATGTTTTTCAATTATTAAAGTTTAAAATTGTTAAGTTTATTATAATTTAATAAATATTATCTTGTTATTTACTTGCTAATATCTAAAAATAAGTAATGCATTAGATCAACTACTATAAATTTAATTGAATCAAAATATTTTAGCTAATATAGTTCTGATTATTTTACTTTTGTATTTTTAATATATTGTTTATATTTATTCTTATTTGTATAATGTAATTATTGTTTTGCTATACTAAAATAACTACAGAATTAAACTATTTCTTTATATCTTCAAAACTACTATAGTAGTTTTTTTAGTATTAGAATCATATTTTAAACATTTTGGATAATAATACTATTTAACTATATGACTTGTATGACTACAAATTTTTCTTGCAGCAAGAACATCATTAGTTGATAATATTAATGCTATATATATCTTCTGTTCTTTATTATATTTAAATATTACTAGTAATTCTAAATTATAAAAAAATTCTAATAACTTATCAATAATTAGTACAAAATAGTGATTAATTTGATATTTACTAGGTTTATTAGATTTTAATATAATATCTAATATTAAAATATTGTTTGTTTTGATTTTTTTGATTTTTTTTTTTATAACCTTAAGCAGTTACACTAGTACTTTATTAAGATTCTTGAAACTATATATTATACAATTACATAGAATTTCCCAATATCTAAGCCTAGCATCACTTAGCCACCCTAATGATACCTAAGTGCAATCTGCTGCACTATCTTAGTTATAGATAAACTGCTTGTTTAACTACTTAAAGCCATATTAGAAAGGTCTTTTCCCTTCTGTAACAAGCATATTTATTGTTTTCAAAGCTTCTTTCTTCATTTGGTTTGCCTTTTCTGCTTTCTTTTTTCTTTCTTCTTCTCTTGCTTGTTTATCTTTCTTTATTCTCTTCTTTGATTTCTCTCTTAGACTAGCACCTTTCTTCATTTTGTTTATTATCTTGATCTTCTTCTCTCAGGCTTGTGTTTTTTCACATTGTACTCTCTATACCTAGTTATAAAAAGTGTTCTATACTGTTCTTGTTATCATATCTATGCACAGCTGTGTTGCCTGCTTGCTTAGGAGTCTTTCAAGCCTTTTCTCTACTTTTAGCATCATGAGCTTCTTTATTAGCACTTTTCTGTTTATAATATCTTCAACTTTTGTTTCTCCAAATAATGCCTTATATATGACTTATGATGGAGTTCTGTTTTTTTTTCCTTCCTTAAGTCTGTTCTATGCTGTTGCTGTTGCAACTTTTTGAATCTGCTTTTATAAACTTTTTTATTCACTACAACTTGCTAAATATGTCTGAGTTTCTTTTTCTCTAACTTGACATACTTGGCACTCTGCTGTTGTGTATACTTCTGGTTTTTTTCTGTTTAGCTCTTCAAGTGTTAGCAGGCTATCCATTATGCACTAGATTGCTGTAGCTTTTCTTGTACTAAGTTTTCTTAATGTACAATAAACTTCTTTTGTTTTATTTATTTCTTTCCAAAAACTTAACCAATTATATAGTGCATTTTTTGTTTCTGGTTCTAATATTTGTATTGGATTTGTTTTTTTCCAACTAGCTTCTATTCTGGCATTTGCTATTATTTTACAAAAAAGTCTTGCTGATATATCGATTTTCTTGTTTTCCTACTCTAAATAGTACTCTATTCCATCACATTTGACTTTATCTGCATATATTCTATTTTGGCAATTTGCTCCTTTTTTTGCAAGAAAATTTGCTTTGTTATTTTACTTGTTTTCACTATAACTTTTAACTTTAATTATTTTTATCTTAATGTTCTTGCACTTAATTAGACCAACAATGTTCATTATCTATATTGCATTTTTCTTTTTCAGGGTTCTTTCTTCTTCTACATTTTGAAGTGCTCTATTAATTTTCCTTAATGCTGCAATGCTGTCTGTAAACACTTCTATATTTTTTTATTCTGGTACCATTAGAATTGCTATCCATATTGCTGCTAGTTTTGCTATTGTTGCTGAAGGCCAACCTTCTAGTCCCAATGCAGATTCCTCTTTTGGCCAATCTTTTTCCTCTTTTACTTGTATCCAACCAATACTCATTCTTTCTGTATTGCTTTTTTTTTCTTCTTGTATACTGCTCTATCAGTATAAAAATTATATTTTTTCTTGTCTCTCTTCTTGTTTCATGTCAATATCTTTACTAGCTAATTTGTAATTCTGCTATCAAATTCTTGTTTTCTGATTAGTTTTACTTCTAATTCTTCTGTTTGTCTTATTTCTAGTAACTTTATTTCATTTCTTTTTTATTCTTCTATTATTCTATCTTCTAGTATCTGCTTTAACATTGCATTTATCCTATTGTTAGCTTTCTCTATTAGCAATCCTAGTATTACTCTTATGTTTTAATCTTATTTTATCTATCTTTCACACTTGTCTGTCATTTGTTCTGAACTGTTTTCACAATCTTTGTATATACTTAATTTTGTTAATATTCTCTCTTCTTCTATATGCATTAACCAATGCTCTGCCAAAACTTTTTTCTTTTTCTTCTTAATTACTTTGTTTAATTGCTAGTTGTGTTTGATCCATAAATAATCTATTCTTTTTTCTTTCAGTTTTCAGTTATTTTTGTCTACTTAATCTTTAATGCTTATGTATTGTATCTTCTTACTTTGTAGTAGTTTTGTACTTCATTGCTCATTTGTGTTTTTAGTATCTTTCCTTCTATTTCACTAAACCATTTAGCTTTCTTTTCTTTATATGACAGATCTTGAAGACTCTTAAGCTGTTTTCATGTGATCAGGTTATCATCTTTTGTATCTATAAGTTGGTTCAAGTATAGTAATCACCATTTATTTATTGTACTACTGCTTGCTATCCACATTTTTGTTTCTAGCATGTTTTTTATTTATTTAGCATGTCTGTAAACTTTCCATAAGGGTTTTTCTGCTCTGATGGTTATATTTATTTCTTTTGCTTTAGCTATTGTTTGATAGGCAAGATTGTTCTTTCAAAACTTTTTAACTTCTATTTCTCTCTTATTGTCCCAAATGTCTTCTGTTAAGCCTGCTTTTTGGCATTTTTGAGCTATTCTAAGTCTTGTTAGTTTGCCCAAACTATCCTGTCTATTGAGTCTTAAGAAAAAACTACTTATTTGCTTAGTTATTATTTTTTGGCTTAGTGTTTTGCAATTATCTAAGTTTTTGTACTCAAGTGTGTAGTTGTTTAATGTTCTCATCATATTGCACTTATGTTTAGCTAAGCATATTAATAGTTGATATATTTTATCAATTATTCTTTCTGACATTTTTGTTAGCTGTAAGAGATATCTTAGCTTAGAAATTATTACTGTATTGTTTATATATATGATTTGGCTTATTGTCATCTTTTTATATCTTAGATTTTTAACTGTTTAACTAACAATTTCTTTTGCTTTCTTACAAACTAGCACTTCTCTCATTTTACTATTTAGCCATATTCCTAGTAATCTTACAATTTTGTTTCTGGGTTTTTCTATTATTTTACTATAGCTAAATGTAATTTCTTTTTCTTTTTCTTTTATTTTTGTGTTCATTACTATGAGCTTTGATTTGGATCTATTTATTTCAATATTATTTGCTTTAAAGAACTCTTTTGTGATGTTTAAAATTTTTAATATTTGTTCTTTGCTGTTTGCAATCCATGTTGTATCATCAGCATATGCAATTGCTGCTTGTCTATAACTTGTAACATTATTATTGTATGCTCTTTTTGTTATTCTTTGTTCTACTATATAGTCTAATGTTTCATCTTTTTGTATTCTTTCTAATAATAGGTCATAGAAAAGTTGCCAAATTAGGGGTGAGATCACCTCTTTTTGGTCTATTTTATTTCCTGCTGTTATTTCTTCTGTTAAGCTATAAGCTGTGATAACTTTGAGTTTTCTCTTACAAAATAAATTGTTTACGTATTTTCTTGTTTTTTGTGGGATCTTGACTCTTTTTAAGGCCCATTCTAGGCTTTCTAATAGAACTGAGTCAAATGCCTTTCTATATCTTGTAACGGTATCCATACTTCTTTATTTTTTTTTGCACCTTCTCCATTATTATGTTTAATATATATATCAGTTACTTTGTTGAGTTCTTTGGCAGATCTGCAAAATTTGGTCCTTTAAGTATATTTCTTTTTGTAAACACTTTGCCAATCTTTTTGTTACTACTTTTGTAACAATTTTTCTAAAGATCTCAATTAGTACTATTGGCCTGTTATTGTTTAAACAATAACCCTAGTCTACATCTTTTGGAATTGGATATATTTATGCAATTTTCTACTTCTTTAATATATCTTCTTTTTCTAGAATTAGATTTGCAAAGGCTCTAAAAATTCTTTGTGATCTCTTCTCTGCATGTTTTATTAATGTGTAGCTTATACCTAATATTCCTGAGGCTGTATTTGCTTTAAGCTCTCTAAGTATTTCTTCTTATTCTTTTTTTTCTATATTTTTTTCTAATTTCTTATATCAGATCTCGTTGATCCAATCTTTTGAATTATATACTTTTTTCTATTTTTCTGTTATTTCTTCAAGTTTAGTTTTTTATTTTCTAAATTTATTTTTAAAGTGAGCTGCCAAACTGTTTAGAATCATGTTTGGTTCTAATATTAGATTAATCTTTTCTTTGTCTTGTATTATAAATCTGTTTAAAATAATTTTTTTGTATAGTTTATTTAGTAAGCTGGCAATTATTCGACCTTGATCTATCTTGATCACTTTACATTTTTTGTTTATAATTTTTTTAATTTGTTTTCTTTGTGCTCATTCTCATTTTTCTTTTCTTTTCTCTTTAAATATTCTTTGTCAACCTTTTATGTCATCTATCCAGGTTTCTGATTACTGTCTGTATAGTTTTGGCAATGTTACTCTTAGCTCTTTCTCTATACTTTGAATTTTGTTGTTTATTTCAACTTCTTCATTCTTTTTTACTTCTTGATTATTTGCTGGAGTTTAATAATGTGTTTATGTTTCTTTGCTCTTTTCTGGTTTAATCTTCTATTTAACTTAGTGTTAAATATCTTCTTCTTTGGGATTTGCTTGTTTGTCATTTCAATTATAGCTTCTTCTATTGCATTTCACATTTGGTTCAGTATCTTTGTACTATATTCTGTTTTTATATTATTATCTTTTAATCATTTTAACACTCTTTTCCATTCTAGCTAATTTTGTAGCTCTTTTGCATAATCTTTCTAGTCTTCTTGTTTTGTTTCTTCATATAGATATATTGTTCTTATTTGGTCTCTTCATTTAATTTCTGCCCTACTGTTGTTTGCAATTATATGTTCTACCCATATTTCTGTTGTTATTATTTTATGATTACTGTCTGTCAAACCTTCTATTTCTTCAATATTAGCTTCTTATAGGCCTGACACTAGTGTTTCTGACAACCAAATATAATCTATTCTTATTGCAGTCTCCTAACTTGACCATCTGTATGCTTCTTTTGTCAGATGCAACTTTCTGTATAAGTCTATAAAGTTTTGTCTTCTGAATTAGCTAAATATTAGTAGTCTTTTGTAGCTTGATGTTTGTAAATTTTGTCTATCTAATATATTATCTACTGTATAATTAAAATCCCTCAGTACAACTATTTCTGTATATCTTTTTATGCTTGTTACTACCTCTACAATTCTTTGCTGGATTTTCTTGCTGATTGATTTGTTGTTTAGTGAAATATATACTCTTAATACCACTAACTCTAATTGTTTAAAGTATAGTCTTATCTCTAGCATGTATTCACTGATTCTTTTAACTGCTTCTACATGCTTTTTCCACTTTTCATCTATTAGTATTCCTACATCTAAACCTTTTTTCTTGTCTATTACTGCACTGGTTCAATATTTCTTGTACTGTGTATTATAGTTATACTGTAGAAATTTTCTCTCTTTTTCTGTAATGTATGTTTTCATTATTCCTACTATTGTAAGTTCTTTTTTTTTTACCTATTCTAGAAGATTTTCATCTTCCATCCTCTTGTTTTAAGTCCATTAACATTGTGGCATGTGATTTTTATTTTCTTTTTTTCTTGTTTCCATTTTTCCTTCAGATGTTTATATCTTGTTTATATGTTTTCCATTCTTTTTTTTCCTTTTTTTTTGTTTTTCTATTATAGCTAGAGATGCATCTATATTTCTTTCTTCAAAAATTCTTCTTTTACTATGCAAGAACTCTCCAATCTCCTGATTTATATTCATTAGTTCAACTATGGCACTGTTAGAAGCAGTTAGCAAGATCTTCTTTTATCTTCCACTTTGTCTTGTTTTGTTGTACTTCTGTCTTTCTAATCTCTTGAGAATTTTTTCTAAAAGGTCTTGGTTTCATATCTGTGGGTTTTCTTTCTCTGTTGAATATATGTGCTGCTTCTTTTTGTTTTTATGAGACTCTTTTGTATCTTCTCTTTTTCTATTTCTCTTGTTTTTATATACTTCTGTATCTGAGTCTGCATCTATGTTATATGTAGTTATGCACTTCTTATAATGGAATTCCTCTTCTTTCTGCTTTCTTCTTTTTGTCTTATCTTGCCAAAATAGCAAATAGTTATTAAATCTTATTGGTTTAGTTTGTGCTATCTTCATTTCCTTCTCTGTTAAAAAGATAATTGTTGCAGATCTTCTCTAATTACTATTTTTGTTTGTTGATATGTATACTGACTTAGCATTTTTCTTTCTTAAGCAGCACAATAGCAGCACTTCAGATGCATTTCCAGGAAGCTCCAACAATTTTGATGTAAATTAACTGTGTTGGTCTCATAAGCTGTAATCTTTATTGCTTTTGGACACTCTTGCTAGTTTATATGTATCAATTGGCAAGGCCTATAGAATGTTTTTATCTTTTAAACCCTTAGTATATATTATTGCCAAGACTTTATATTTGGACCTCTTAATTTATTATATTTTGGCATCTTTGATGCTTCTGCACATATGTTTTACATCTTTTATATTGATATTTACTAGTAAGTTTCAAATTGTTAGATAGTTTTTTGCTTTCAAGTCTTCTTTTGTTTGAAAGCTTCTTGTATTTTTAACTTTTGCTTTTGCTTGACTTATGTTCTTGTGCTCTTCTGTTTTCTTTTTTCTAACTTTAATATTTAACTCTTTTACTTCATTGTCCTTCTTTGTTTCTATTTGTTTTGTACTATCTTCTTTTTTTCTTTTAGTATTATGCTTCTCATGCTATTCTATATTTTGAGTTTTGTCTTTGGTTTCTTCTAGTATGAGTTTTAGCCATTCTTCTTTTTTTCTCTTAATTCTGTCCATTGCTATATCTCTATTATGCTTGCAGTCAAAATTCATCTCTATCCAATTATTTTCATTTTTGAATACCTCTTTATCTGTTTTAATGTAATAGTTTTTTCTAGAATCTACTGAATGTACTTTACTCTTTCTTCTTTGGTTTCCTCTGGCAGAGCATATGTTGGCATATTTGCTTTGAATAACTTTTTTTATTACATATATGATTATCTGAAGACCAATGGCTATGCTCAATTGAACCTGTAGGAAACATTGTTTCATCTTCTTTACTGTTTTTTTTTTATTTTCTTGTTTTGAAATTTCTATATTCATGGTTTTTAATTTTATCTCTTTGTTTTTCACTAGTATTTTTTTTTTGTATTCTGAATTGTTAATAGCTTGATTTGTTTGATATTGTGATATGTTAATGCTAAGCCCTTTTATTTGCTTTTTTAGTACTTCTAATTCCTGCTTGAACTCTTCAGAATTGTTTCTTTCTTCTTGGTTTTGCTCTCTATTAGTAGATTTTTCTGGCTCATTAGTTTCAATTAAACTTCTTACCTTATCTCTTTTGCTTTCTTTTTGATATACTTTTTCATCTTCTTTTGTATTTATACTATATTCAAATGAGTTTGGATTGTAGCTTATTAACCTTAGCTTTTCTGCCTACTTGTCAATTATTCCTTTTTTAAGTCAGCTTATTTCTGCTATTTTTAAAGCTTCTAATGCCTAGCTATATACTAGCAAGTTCTGTAGTTTAATGTGTTTTGAGTCATAGATTGCTAAATCTTTTGCAATATGCTCTATATATTTTTTTTTTTTAACTTAAGCAGTCACGCTAGTACTTTATTAAGGTTCTTGAAATTACTTTTGCAATTACATAGATTTTCCTAACAACTAAGTCTAGCATCACTCGGCCACCCATAGGGTACCTAAGTGCAAACTGCCACACTACTTCTAACAGAAGTAGGCTACTTGTCTGACTACTTAAAGTCCATAGTGAAAGGGTCTTCTCCCTTTCACGACAAGTCCCAACATTGTCTTCCTAGTTTCTTTATTAATTCTATCTTTTTTCTCTTTTGCTTATTTCTTTTCTTCCTCAATCTTTCGCTAACTTGCCTTTTCTTTCTTTTCCTTTCTGACTTCTTTTTTCTTCATCTTGATTGTTATGCCTTCTTTTTTCTCCTATTTATTGATCTTTTCACACTGTATTCTCCAGACTTGTTCATAGAATGTGTCCCACGCTGTCTTTGCCACTGTTTCTACAAACTTCTGTTTTGCCTTTGTATTTAGGAGCTGTGTTAGATTGTCTTGTGTCTTTTTTGGGATCAGGCCTTTGATTAACGCTTCTCTTATCTCTATCTCTTCTGCTTCAGTTTTCCCAAAGAGTGCTATATATAGTACATGTGGTGGAATGTAAATTTTTTCTTCTTCCTTCAACCCTTTCTAGGCTGTTGCGATAATTACTTTTTGGATTCGTTTCCACAAGCTCTGCTGTCCTTTGCATGATGCTAGATGTGACTGTGTTTCTTTAACTTTATCTTGGCATACTTGGCACTCTGTTGTTGTGTATACATCTGGTCTTCTTCTATTAAGTTCTTCTAGGGTCGGAAGTTTATCTATCAAACATTTTATAAGTGCACATCTTCTTGTACTAATTCTTCTTGTTGTGCAGTGCACTCCTTTAGTTGTCTTTAGCCTTTTCCAAAACTGTGTCCAGTCATAGATCATGACTTTTGTTTTCAGTTCTAACTTTTTGATTGCGTTTATTTCTTTCTATTCTGCCTTTAATCTTGCATTTGTTATCAATTTGCATAACAATCTTGCAGATATATCAGTTCATTTGTTTTCTCACTCTAGGCAGTACTCTATCTCTTTACAACTGACTTTCTCTACTTGTATTACTTTCTCACTTATTG
>CAJVQA010001364.1:0-25987 GCA_910591915.1 Cetraspora pellucida | reverse complement strand
GCCTCTTGGTACAACCAATTGGAAGAGAGCATTTTGGGCAAGTATGGTAATGCATGTCTAGTGTGGAAGATGGTGGAACACTGTCAGTAAAGGAAGAGAGGTTAGTCATAAGTTGTTGAATAGTTCTGTTAATTTTTTTTGAGTTACTATTGATGTGGGCAGTTGTAAATTCAATAGATTGGATATAATTGGTGTTTGAGGTTGAGATGAATTTGGTGTGGTATTTGCTACAGAGACAGGTAATTACAGAAATAGAGGTAGAAACTTGAAAGAAATATGTAATCTTATTTGATCTAAGATTTTTTGTTAAACAGCTAGTAGGTTGAACTTTGGAAGAAATTGGGAAGCCTTGTTATTGTTTTCTTCTTCATAAAGGGTAATTCCAAAACTATTAGAGAAGTTTTGGTAAAAATAATCAAGGTCTGTTGTATCTGGTTCTTATTGGATTAGAGTAGGCATTGTAAAATAATAATAAGTTTAGTGTAAATTTTCAACGATTTGAAATTTTTTCTCTAAATTAACTTAGAAATATTTTCTAAATAGAATATAGTTGTAAATAATGAATTTTACAAGAGTTGCAGATAGGTGGAAGGGTTGTAGTTTAAAATGTCACAGGGATGACACTAGAGTGTAACCAGGGTGATAGGGTCACTAATATGACTTGGGTACTAAACACAGATAGGATTTGCAATACAAATTACTGTGTACTATTAGTAAAGGCTAAATATGGCAATAATTGATTGTGTGAATGGGTTTCTATTAATAGATGGGTTACAATATATTGGTGTAAATTAATAAAATATGGATTAGGAAATGATTATATGATTACATAAAAAATGTGTAAAGGAAAAAGAGAATAGAGTGGGAACAAAAGATAGAAAAAAAGTTTTACAAGAAAATAAATATTAAATTTAGTTGTAATTTGGTCAATATTGGGTCAAAAATCTTTGTTTAGGGCTTGTTTTGACCGGGTAAATGTGTACAACAATTTTGTTTAAGAGTGTAGAGTAGGTTAAGGCAGTAGAAACTGCGAAATAGTTAAAAGTTATAAACTGGAGGCCAAAGGTCATCAGTACAGTTTTCTCGATGCGTTTGAAATATAGAAGCTTAATATTTTCAGAATATATGTAGAATAATGAGCTGAACAAATTTACTTAAGAGCTCAAGACAGGTTGTCTTAGTAAAATAAATAGTTATAAGTATTTTTTGACAGATGAATTTTTAGTTAATTTTTGTGCAATGGATTTGCAGAAAGAGTCCCCTTAATCTTGGGAGTTTCTCTTGCATACAGTATGGAGAAATCAGGTTATATTATTACTGGTTTTGGGTCATAATTCAACTTGTGATTCTGGTTACATTTTCAGTTATATTTTTGACAATCATTATACAATACTCTAACTGGATTTTTCTTTAATATTATATGCACATTCCAATTTTTGTACATGGTGATCTACTATTTTGCTAATATATACATTTCTTTTTTATACATTACAATATCATATGCATGTTCCAGTTTATGTACATAGCTTTGTATTACTATAATAATAATGTAAATAATTAGTATAGTGATATGTATACTAAGTAATTAAAAGTATAAAAAACTCACATTTTCACATAAATAAAGAACTAACTCAATTAGAGTTTAACTAAATAAAAAAGTTAAAGAACTCAGTGGAGTCTTATCTTCAAAATTAGAATAGAAATGTTGTCTGTAGTAGTTATTTTCTTTTGATATTATATTTAATCCAAATAAGTTATTGTTGCTTTTTGACCTTACTATTGTAAAAATCTTATTAATCATAAAAAAGAAAGAAAATAAAAAGCCCTAACTCATATTGTCTACCCTTTTATATCAATATTAATAAACTCTAAGATTATTGCTTTTCTGATTATCTATTGATTATTATAATTTTTCATAATGTAAAACATGATAATCATTACAAACTTTAAAATACCAGTCATTGTAGTTATTGAAAATTCATCACACATGATTCTGAAATAAGCAGTAGACCTAAATGAGATGATATAAAAGCTTTAGTATCCAATATTTCTGACACAACCAAGATCAACTATCAGTATAAAAAGAAATAAGCTTATCTGAACCTTGGCAGCTTTATTATAAGACATAAGTTCTGAAAACTTAGATCAAGTCTTTTTACACCTCTATTCGAAGCCTTCCATTTTAGAATTTTGGGCTTATTCTGTTGTTAACTTAGTATTTACTTAAGTTAAATAGTGTTATAGCTTAGTAAATAGCTAGTTTTTGTCTTATTTTTAATAGAATACACTTTTTCAATGTATAGTTGTCTTCAAAAGTTTGTCATAATTACACAAAAAAGCATAATAAAAAAATATTAAAAATTTATACAATCAATAATATTAATATATTTTACAAATTAATATAATATTAATATATAATGATCATATATTGATATATAGCAAATTAAACATCAATAACTAATAACTATATAGAACCATAATCATTATTGCATAATTTTTGTTATGTTTTTATGTTTTTGTGTAACCATAACAAACTTTCAGAGGCAACTATATATAAGTAAATTTTTTTTAACATTATTTGTATTAATGTAAGCAAAAGGGTGAATCAGTTACTTGACAAATAAATATATCATATAACTTATAAATAGCTTAGTTGATAAGAGGCAGTTAGATTTAAAAGGTGATATATTTATTATTGTAGGTTTTATAATACAATGAGATAGAGAATTATTAAAAATAAAATTTATAATATGTACTAACTAAGCTGTTATTATATACTTTTATCTATATAAGACATGTTATACATTTAATTCATAATATATTGCTTATATTACTTATAATATTTATACTGATAATAATATTTATACTAATAATTTTAATTATATTCTTAACCCTACTAATATTTATTATTTATCTAATATATAGGATATATAGTATACAGCAAATATAGTATATACTGCTAATAAACTCATTTAATATAAATAATTAATATAGCTGTTAGTCCATTACTATGTCATACTGATTATTTGCTTCAATGAGTAATATCCTAGTTATAGCAAAAAAAACATACTATTACATGCTGGTAATTGTTTCCAATCTAATCTATGGCTTAACTTAGTAGATGTAACATATGCATCTAATATGAGTAATATACTGTATATAGTATATAATTTAAAAAAAGTTTATTTATATTTTTATCAATTTTTAAAAATTACATTATTGACTATGATTGATTAATTATTATTCTTTTAAAAAAATTTTATTATATATAGAATTAAGTATATTTTTATATAAAATAAGATATATATTTTGTAACAATACATATATATGAAATCCAATCTAAAACTATTTATTAAAAAAATAGTATCTAATTGAATCTTAAGCAAAAAACTTAAAATAATTTTATTATAAGATATGTCTTTATCATTAAAACAATTAGAAAAAAAGCTTATTATTTTTTGATACTTAAGTTTTTGTTGTATATTAGCATTTAGTTTTTCTTTATAGTCTTCTACAGATTTGGCAAATGGTTTCAAAAAAGCATCAAAATTCTTTATAAATTGCTTATTAGTTTTTTCTCTTTTATACAGCATAAGCACAGAATTAAAGATTTTGTATAGTAAGCTAACTTTTTTTTTATCTCATTTTTTGTATTATTTTTTGCTTCTAATATTATACTTTGTAAGTTATTAGAGCTTTATGTTTTGAATTCTTCAGTAGCTTTATGTTTTTGAATTCTTTAGTATTATCTATTATACTTAATTTATTACTTTTCTAAGGATCATTTTTAGGATAAATTATAATTATTAACACTTTATTTATACCAAAAACAACAAGAAGATAGTTATGCCAATGCATTGTTTCTATAAATATAAATAAAAAATATTTACTATTTTTTTTCATAACCAAATGCTTGTATCAAAGGTAGAAACTATGTAAGTACATCAGACAAGAGCATATCTAATTGATTATATCAATATGATATTATTATTTCATAACAGATTCAATATTTGCAATAGCAATTTCATCACAGTCTAGTTTAAAGAATTGTTATCATAATGGAAAACTATACTTTGTCTCATATTAAATTAGCTTTATATCAAAATCTGGTATCAAGTGTTCAACAAGAATTTGTGTAAGCTAATTAAAATAAGATTAATTACAATTATAATTATATTTATATTTTATTACCTGTCAGTAGCTTTTAGTAATCATTGTTGTCTGTGCTAAAGGCATTGCATATGAATAAGCTGAGTAAGCAAACAATTTCTAGTTTTTTTTATTGTACCAATTTACTCACAAATATCTTTATAGTTTTGGAAAATTATTACTTTGACAATACTGATATACTTCTTGTATACAATATCAATATATTTGTATAAAATTCAAAATATATTTTTTGCTACTAAAATTAACAAATGCACATTTGCATTCTGTTTAATTATACTTGGAATTTGTTTAATTTTGTTATCTGAACACTAACTTCTAGCTTTACTATCTGGAATTTATAAAGAGTCAATAAAATCAAATTGATAGTAGGCTTTAGTTGCTTTTTCTTTTGTATAACTTGAAGCTTTTGGTTTTTTATCTTTTAGGTGTTAAGTTATTGCATAATCCAAATGCCAGTAACATAATTGTATGTTTGCTGTTTATAACCAAGCCTTTTCTACTGTAATATTTTCCCAAAATCTTTATCTAATAAAACAAAAGTCAGAAACAATCTCTTATTCCAAAGACTTGTACATATGTGCAAGTGATGTTTCTTGGATTATTATATGCATTATCTGTTCTATTACATGTTATATAAAACAAATATACTACTGGCATTCCATAGCCTTCACAGTTAGAATTAACAACAAATATCTCAAAATGCTCTTGATTGGTCTTAAAAGTAGAATTTACAATAATTTCTTTCAATTTTGTTGTACCAATGCAGTTGAATAATGGCATAATAAATCCAAGAGTTCTTACAAAGCTATTTACTATATAATAGATAACTTTAAAACCTTGTCACTTTTCAAGATATTTATTTACAGATAAGAGTTAACTTATTGAATTAAATAAATATATTTGTTTGCTAAAAATCATGACTCTATTGTTATTTAATGTTATACTAATAAATATAATGTTTTATTAAATAAACAGAATAAAAAATATATATATATATCAGTAGTATACTTGTTCTCTTGTGTATACTTTGGCATCAATAAGGTTAAACTGTTGAAGATGTCTATATAAATCAGAGTTTTGCAAGTAGTATTCTATATTATTTATAATCTATTTTTTTGCTACTATTGGAAATTCAACATTTCTATATTGCAAATGCTCATTTGCTAGTTAATAGCTGCATTGAACAAGAGCATATTGTTTTAAAGAATTAATAGTGAATATCACATTTTTTATATATTATATCTATTTAATGAAGAACAGGCTTCACTTTTTTATTTTACTGATAAATTTTTAGACTTTTGTAACCTTCTATCTTTATGTTATATACATCAAAAATATATAGCAGCATAACTACTTAGCTTTTTTTATTAGTATTAAGATATATTTGTCACACTTCTCAATAATAGCTGAACCTATACTCAAGTGGCAAAAGTAAGATATTAGCAAGTTGGTGAAAGCTTTTTTTGGTTGTTTCTATATTTTGTATCGATTGGATTTATTGCAGATTTGGAAAGGTAATTTTTATAAATCTTAAGGATAAAGAGTATATAGATCATTTTTATATAGTTTTATATAGTATTTTGAAATTTTTATATAAAATTAAAATATATTACTTATAAAACTTTTTTAAATTACAACTAATTTTTATTAAAATTTCACAAAATATAAATAAAATAATTTATTTATTATAGTAAAATTTTGAACTATTATTATATTTAAAAAATATATACTTATATATATTACAAAGATTTTTAGAATAACTCAAAATTTTCTAGGTAGTAAAAAGTACTAAATATGATCGATAATTTATATAACCTTATAAGTTAATTTAATTAATAAATTTTTATATCTAATCTTTAAAAAATTATATCTTACTAAGTTTTTAATTAAATTTAATAATTTTACTATTATTTAAATTAGAAAGATCTGCTCTACAAACTTTTTTAATAAATTAATATTAGTTTACTTTTTTTTTTAAAATATTAATGATAAGGCCATGTCTTTAACTTTATCGAAATTCAATTGAAGTTTTTACAAAGAAAAGCCTGCTTTTAAATTACATATGAAGAATAAAGACTCAGAAATATAATCTGCAATCTAAACCTACAAGAGTAACCAAAGTCACCTAGATTTAGATATTAGTAATAATATAAGAAAGAGAGGTATAATATTTAATCTATTGGATAGTTTAAAGATAAATTTTGATAATAATTTGTAGTACTAAAATAGAAGAGTAGACTAAAAGAAGAACTATAAGTTAAATTTGTAAAAAGTGTATTTTAAGACTGTACATAACATGAAATGCAATATGGAATTCATATTTATTTGTATATTTGTTGATTTAAATAAAGAAGAAATTTAATAGAAAGAGAAGTAGCTGTTTAGTAAGGAATAGAAGTATTATAAATAGTAGAAATAAGGTTAATAAAAACTAAACCAGATAGGATGACAATAAGAGATATCATGTATAAAGAGTTATACAGTTTAAAGCTATTAAGTATAAAAATTTCTTGATGTAAATTAGAAACAAGATTGGAGAATATGTCAAGAGCAGTAGCATTTAAAATGCAATTAAGAGAATTAAAAATTAAGTAATAAATTGTTTGGGTAGAAGGACAAAGATTCTAGTATAATGAAGAGCTAGTTTGATTGCATTGGTAACAGAGAGAAGAGTAAGAGGAGTTATATTTATAAAGAGTATAAAGAACAAATAGTTTATCTAAGAGAATTTTAATACAGAAGGTTTTTAGTATAGAGAAGTAAAAACTATAAGCAAAGTTAGAAACCTTTTGATTATTATTGATATAGAGCCAAGTGGCTTCACAGTTAATATTAGAAGCAATAGTAGACTATTGTTAAAAATAATGTTGGGATATCCAAAGTGTTATAATGTAAGCTTGACAGATAGTGCAAATGGAGCATTAAATAAAATTAATATTAGTTTACTTAATATAATTTTTTATAAAATTAAATATAAAAAATTTTTACTATTAAGTTTATATATATTTTAATATAATACTCTTTATTTTTAAATCAAACTCTATTTTAAAAATTAACTCTACTGGTTTATTTAAAGCCTCAGCATCTTAAAACTATCTAATAACAAGCTCTTGTATTTTATTCAGTATATAAGAAGTTCATTAACATTATAATTCTCATTGTTTTTATTTTCCAAGAAGTCTAAAGGCTGTTTTTTAAGAATTTCATTATTTAGTTTGAGATTTATGAGGTCAGAAAGAGATTTATTAGAGCTAAGATCAGTCTGAGTTACTATAGTACTAATACTTAGAATTGGTATATCTAAACTAGCTTTAAATTTCTTTTTTTTTCTTGTAATTAGATTGACTTCTTTTCATTTATTCTTGTGTTTAATATGATATTGGTTATATATTGCAAACTTATATTAGAGTTATTACCTCTTAAATGACAAAAATTTTTTTTTTCTTTGCTCACAGTCTGAACATAATTTTTCAACAGAGTTCAAGTTAGAAACTTAAATAAAGTTATTATCACTTATTATTGGGATTATGTTCAAAATTAATAATTGTTATTTTTAATTTATTTTATATTTAGTATGTGAGATATAAAGCTTTATTATAGTGAAAAATATGCTTTTTTATAGAAGTATAGCAGTACTTATAACCTTAATTTTGAAGGATTCATATAATTAATATATGGTTCTATCAAGTATTGTTATTTATAGTTCATTTAATTTTTTAAATTTATATAAATAATTTTTTTTTTTTTGCATTCTATACTTATAAATCTTATGATTTTTTAATCTAATCTATTCTAATCTTATGCTTGAATATTCTTATATACAGCTATAGTATTTATTCTGATAAGTTGATTTTAGTATTATAATTATATGAGTTTATAATCTGTTTTATCCTAACTTCATTTTTGAAAGTTTTTAAACACAGTTATAATATTTATCTTGATAAGTATTATTAATTTTTTTGTTGTCTTTCTATGATACTATTACAAATTTAATATATATTACAGATTAAATGCTTTAAACCATAGTTTTGGTTATATATTTGTATTAATGTTTTGTATTATTTTTATGAGCTGCTATCAATTAACTTATTTAATTTTTATTTAATTAAATTATAAACTAAGCATATTGAAATATTTAAAATTATGGCCTTTTATTCTATGAATTTGCTAGAATAAATAAAATTAATATTTTGCTTCTTTCTGCAGTATTGTTATTAATTTAATGAATTTAATTTTTATTTAATTAATTTGCAGATTAAACAATCAGGATATATATTTTTTTAAATAGTAACAGTAAGGTATACCCTTAACTTTATTTGAAGTTTATATAAAGAAAAGCTTGCTTTTAAATTACATATGAAGAAGAAAGACTTAGACATATAATTTGTAACCTAAATCTGCAAGAGTAGACAATGTTCATCTAAATTTGAATTTGAGTAATAATATAAGAGAAAGAGCTATGATATTTAATTCATTAGATAGTTCAAAGATAAATTTTAGTAATAATTTGTGGTATTGAAATAGAAGGTAAAGATAAACTAAAAGAATGACTATAAGTTGGATTAGTTGAGAGTGTAGTTTGGAACTGTGTAAAATGTAAAATATAGTATAAAATTAATATTTGTTTGTATATTTGTTGATTTAAGTGAAGAAGGTGTTTGATAAAAAAAGTAGTAGCAGTACAGTAAGGAATAAAAGCATTGTGAATAGTAGAAATAAGATTAATAGGAACTAAACTAGATAGAGTAGAAATAAGAGAAGGTATATATGAAGAGTTATGCAATTTGAAACTATTAAGTGTAAGAATTTCAGTATGTAAATCAGAAACAAGATTAATAAACATATCAAGATTAGTTGTATTTAAAATACTATTAAGAGAATTAAAGATCAAGTGATAAATTGTTTGGATTAATAGGCAGATAATTCAATGGAATGAAAAGATAGTTTGGTTGCATTGATAATAGAAGGAAGAAAGTAAAGAATTATGTTTACAAAGAGTATGAGGAACAGGAAGTTCATTCTGTATAGATTTTAACTTAAAAAGTTTTTAGAGTAGATGAATAGAAGCTGTAAGCAAAATTAGAAATTTTTTCATTGTTGTTAATATAAAGCCATGTAGCTTCTTAGTTAATGTCAGATTAATAATAAACTATTGTTAGAAACAATGTTGAATAGTTGTGATTATAAGAATTATTAGTTAAAAATGTTAGATAAAATAATATTTGATAATTACAAGCAAGTTAATTAGTAAGGTTATTAAATTAATCATCTTGGTGTATAGTAATTTTGTGAAAAGCAAGTTGAATTTCATAAAACTTAATAAAGTTGATAAATGTTTGCCAGATAGAAAAATATAAAATATAAGTATAAGAAAGAGTAGATGCTAATTGGCAAATATTATGATATTTGAAGATTACTGATTGTAAGTCAGTAAATATGTGAACAGAGCAATGTTTAGAAGCAGTACTAATTGCTAAGAAAATAGCAAGAATTTCAGCTTTGAAGAAGCATGGCCATAGTTTAACTTGTGCCTGAAATGAGTTAATAGTTGTAGAATTATTAACTTGAACCCAACCTATGCCTATAGAGTATTACAAGATACCAAAATCAATAACAGAAACATTAGTATAAAATGAATTAGATGATAGATTGTGATTTGAGTTAGTAATAGTCTGAAGGTTACTAATAAGATGACATGTTTCAAAAATAGAAGGTAGTTATTGTAGATTAATTGTGAGTAAAGGAGAAGGTGAAATATGTAAGAAATGTTAAAGAGTAACAGAGTATGCAATATTAAGAAAGTTTGTATAAAGGTTGAGAGTTTTGTCAAAATTAATATAGTAAGACAGCTTAGTAGCCAAGTTAGTAGAAATGAAGATAGTACATTTGTTAGCAATTTTATTTGAGTTAAGGTGGCATCTAGTACATAATGTAATAGTTGAAGGAGGAGTAAAATAAAGATTAGAGAACTAAGACTGAAATAAACAGTACCAGTAGTTAATAAGGGTAAGGCCAGTAAGGTATTATGTCTTCTGGCCTTGCTAATAATTATTTGGTTATCAAGAACAGTGAGTAGCCAAGGTTTAGTTTTAGAGATAAAATGATCATTAGAATAGCAGAAGTAGTTGATAGAATGTAGATTGTAATAATCATATAGAGTGCATTAGTAAGAGTAACTTGTAATAATGTCCTCAAGGGTAATAAACTATTGTGGTATAATACCTTTTGGAATTTTGTTAAGTCTGGATGAAATGTGTTGTTAATGCAATAGATATGAGTTATTATAAGTAGTGAGTTGGTTCAGAAAAAGAAGTTTATAATGTCTAAATTGTTTTTTAAAAATGGGGTATTTTGAATAAAAAGAAAGAAGAGATTCAAGAGATATAGTTCTATAATTTAGAGTGTATAGAATGTTGTAAATTGGGCTAGTTGAAAAACTCCAGCCTATATATAGAGCAAACTATGGCACTCTTCATAGCTGTGAAAGCTGAGCATATAGTAAGCAAATCTACAAAAGAATCTTTCACTTTCTTGAATTTTATTTTATTATCAAACATTAAGAAAGCACTACAAGAACCAATTTATGACCCAGACTCATGCTATAACCAATAGCTAACATATCTAAATCTACCTCTACTTTCACATCTGCAAACACTCAATTTTTTTTTAAAACACATCTATTAATACAACTTTATACAATACAATAATTTTAACTATGTACTCAGATTAGCAATCAAACTTAACTATAATGAATGTTATATATATTTACCAAATGTGTCTCAACTTTTACCTAATTACTTTTTTCTATAACTATTAGGTTATACCTACTATCCATCTATACCTATTCCTTCTAAATTCTTTCTAAAAAATAATAATACATTAAATACTAATCTAATTATAAAGAATAATGAACTAGACAACACTTATCCTCAATTAGTAGAAACTATCTTAGAGGGTTATTATGAAACTATCATAGCTAATCAATATTATAATAACATCCAATTTAATACCTACTACAACAAATTTCTATTTTCAACTACATATTATATTTCTTTATTCTCAAACTATTATTACTTTTCTACAACACATTTACAGCTTTGGTTACTTATCTGATAACTTATATAGCTATATATTAACTATATCAATTAAAAATGACCATAGTAAAGCTCATGTCTATCTTTCATTCAAACCCAAATCTTTACCAAATTACTTTATTTTACCAGTTCAAGTTATCTAACATTATCCAAATATTCAACTAAAATCAAACACACTAACAACAATCTTTATTATATCAACACCTTTAGATCATCAATTTTTCCTTATTCTTAGCTATTCATCTCAAATAAACCCTGAATCTTTTAATTTATTAAGATCAGCTTCTCCAAGTTTCTTACTTCTTTCTATTTCTAACCAACCATTATAATCATCTTACAATTTATCAATATTAACTTCTCAATTAACTTCAAATTTAGACCAAACTCATAATCTTAACCTTACTATCACAACTCATAATATTAGAGGGTTTAACACTATTACTAAAAGAGAAACCTAGCAGAACTATTGTTTACAGAATGATATTTCTGTTGTTAGCATTACAGAAACCAAAATATTAAACAAAACAAACTTATTTTTTTGTAACAACAACACCTTCACTTACTACTAATCCAACTTTAAAACCTCAGATGAAAGAACAGCTATTATGATTCACAATTACTTTAGACCCCATATGCATAGCTATATAACACATTTAGAAGAAGCTATTGCTTTAAATTTCTTTTTTAAAAACAATATCAACTTCATATAATTTCAGTATATCTTTCATCTACAGACTCTGTAAAACATTATAAAACACAAAATACAGTTATTAATTAGATTTAACAAGCATGTTACTTAAACTTTCACCCTATTGTCTTAGAAGATTTTAATATACAAGACTCTATTCACAGCTCTTTAAGCAAATTTAAACTCATTAATATTCTTAATAACTCCAATATGTATGCTATTAAAGCACATTTCAACAATACATATTATACTTGGTCCAATAACTTTAGTAGTAGTTGTATAGACTACATCTGAACTGACCAATTCACTATTCAATTTCTCCTCTCATATAATCTTAACTCAAGCAACATCAGTACTCTTAGTAATCACTTAATTTTCTCATCTTTATAGACATTCTCTAATGCATTTAGCAAACCTTCAAGACATCATACTGGAATAAGTTATAGAATCTTTAACTACAAAGCAATGGATTCTGATAAATAGACAAAGTTCTTTAAACTGCTTATATTAAATTTTAAACTTCACAACACTCCTATTACTATATACTTAGATAAATCTCTTCAAACAACTTGGCACAAAATTGAACACTCTTTTATTAATGTTGTAATACAATCAATACCAAACAAAATTAGTTACAAATGAAGCTATAATCATAAATATACTTTACATAACACCTACTACATTTATCACTTAAAAAACTTAGTCACTTAATTAAAATCACTAAACCTAACAAGTTATCAACTAACATTTCTTCTATTAACCATCATATTCAATCAATCAATCTTCAAGCACAATATAACCTTCAACTTATTCTCTTATCTAATTATATTGAAAAATGGACTACACATGCTTGTGATATCTTAAAACAGCTATATCACATATGCAACATAGAAAATTTATTCCTTTTTCATTAACAAATACAAAATGCCCTTGAGAAAAGATGTAAAACTTTTGTTTCATATTCTAAACAGGCCATCAATAGCATTGTTAATTGCTACCATAAACCTATTTATTTTTCTAATATTAAACTACCTGATCAACTTATTACTAAACTAAATACTATTAAGTAACACATCCAAAAGCATTTTGAAACTGGATAAAATACAAACCAATTAACTATAACCTATATCAAAACTTCTGGCAACAACTCTATCAACCACAACCATATATTGATCTAATTTGGTACACTTCACTTACTGAAGCTATTACAACAGAAAAAGTACTTAACACAATAGCCCAACTCTCAAATAACAAAGCCTGTAGTCCTACAAGCATAAGCTATAAAATAATTAAACATGCTAGTTCTATATACATTTAATCTATTATGACTTTATTTAATTACTGCCTTAACTCTGGCCAAATTTCCAAACAATAAAAACATAGCAGAATCTATCCTATTCCTAAACACAACACTTTCAATAGAGACTTTAATCTAACAAGATCTATTAGTTCCATTAAACATATTTAAAAACTTTATACAAAAATTATTACATACAGACTTAACTCTGCATTTACACAATACACTATTCTTTTTTCTTACAATTACATTGCTTTTTTAGGCAATAGTATATCTATTTCTATTTGTATTCTTAATAATCTTATTGAGAATCCATTCTGCAGCCACAAAAACATTTGGCTCTTGTTCCAGGACATGAGCAAAGCATATGATTCTGTCAATCTTACTTTTCTTAAACAATTACTTTTATGACTCACTTTTCTTTAAAAACTATAAACACAATAATAAATCTGTTCACAAATAAACATAATTAAGTTATTACTAATTTCAGCCTTACTTTATTATATCTAGTTCACAATGCTATCAATTAGAATAAAACTATTACTTCACTGCTTTGTAGAATCTATTATAATCCTCTTATAACCTTAATTTATTCACAATTTATAGACTATTCTATACAAGCTACTTGGATCACAACCTCAAAGATAAAAACTTTAACAAACTTGAAACATACTGTTTAGTCCTCACTTATATGAATGATACTCTCTAGATTGCATTTTCATAAGCAGATTGTCTCAAATTCTCTTAATAGCTAAGTTATTTTATAACATAGCTAACATTCAAATTAATCTTTCTAAATCTATACTTACAACTAACAATTTACTATCTAATTACAATTCTATTATTTTCAACAACTATATATATTCTATTCACCTATCTTGTATACCTTTTAAATTCCTTAATTACTGGTTTACACTTAACAACAAACATTCTCAACAACCCAACTTATTATCAATGAATCTCAACATTTCATTAAAATTGCTAGCTTCAAACATATTACTAATACTCATGTATAATATATTATAAATACTGTTATTATACCCATTATTAAATACCATATTCAAAATATTGTTCTCAACCAAGTTATTTGTAAAAAAATTCTTACTTATCACATTGGCTTAGTGAAACAAAAAGCCAAACTTAGCTATACAATTCTGACTAGCACTCTTCTTCACCTTTAGCTTTACAATATTCACAATATTTGGAATATTCAACTACAACATCATATTCCTAACTTCATTAAATACCTTAACAATACTAAACTTCTTGGCACTAGTTCTCATATTCACCTTTAACAACTACAAAATAGTTTTTGGTCCTTGACTAATATATTGAATTATTCTAATCCTCTAATTGATGAACCAAACAAACAAACAACTAGCTTCAAAATAATTTAGCTCTTTTTTTATTTGGGGCTATCTATTACTTCAAACCAAATATATAATATTCTACACACAATTAATACTAGAACAATTATATTAGAATCAATACTATTATTACATTTCAAATACCTAACCTTTAAAAAACAACTTCACCAATATTATATTCTTTTTCTTAATCAACTTACTACATATAACAATTCTTGTCTCATCAACTAGAAACACATTTCACCAAAAATTCATAAAATACTCAAAGACAGAAAGCCATTATGGTTTATTACTCTTGAAGATATTACAACAAATCATTTCTATTATCTAACTTTCTACAATTATTACCAACTTCCAAAAACTAATCACCTTAGCTACACCATGGAACATTTTTTAAAATGTTCTAAACTATGGCTTATCATCACATTTCAAGATCAAATAATTATAAGTAAAGCCAGAAGATAACCAACCTCTTCTGAGCAAATACTTATTACTCATTAGCATAGCAATATCAAGCTTAATGCTACACAACTATACTCAACACCTTCAATTACAACTAAACTATGCATTGGCTGCAATCTTAATTCCAATTTTACTACTCAAAATTAACAACTTAACCTTAATGCAAATTATCTTGACTTGCTCTATTCTATTGCTATCTAACATCCTATTCAAATCTCTAATGCAGCTAATATTCATATACCTGCATTACTTATTTTATCTGTTTTCAACAATTGTGATCTTACCAACACTCTGCAATTAATTGCCAACTCAAACTACAACAAATTTGAACTTTATTTTTATACTAACAAATCAGTTATTTAGACAGACACATTCCAATACTCAATAAGAATTGGATGGACCTTAGTACAAAACAACAATATCTTATATACCTTCTAAGCACAAACTAAGTTCTAGTTATGCTCTTTCAAAGCAAAAATTATTGCAATTCTTTTTGCTATTATTATTGCACCCAAAAACTGTATAGTACACATCTATACTGACTCACAATCTGCTATATCTAAATACAACAGTACCAATTTAACATCACTCAAATTATTATTCATTAATACTTTATATCACTTACTTTGGTATACTTTAATTAACTTTACAAAATCTTACAATATACAACATATTCTACACAAAGTAGCTGCACATCAGGATAATAAATTCAATAACCTTGCTGTCAATTTTGCCCATAATTATTTTAACCTTTCATACTTACTATTTAACTTACAAAATTATTATAATCCTAACTATACATTACAACTTGATAACTACTCTATTGAACTACCTATTCATCATTATATCTGCACAATTTGCTATACCCATATTTATGCACTATGGTCATCTTAATATCACTTTCAAAAATGGTTACAAATTGCAACTCAAACTAATTGAAAAGTCACCTGGCTCTATATCAACAATAATCAAAAAATAACAAACTACTCTTACAACTTTCAAACATTTCTACTTAAGTTTTTCTATATAAAAATCCTTATAGATGATCTTTCAACTTTATATAATCTATATAAATGCAACCATACCCAATCTTCTAACTATCACTAATGTAACCAAATTAGCACTTCACTCTATTGGACTACTTGCCCATCTTCACACCTCCTTAACAATATTATCGATAACTCACTTAAATATATTTTTAATATATCAACTCTTGACACAACACCAAGAACTGTATTTAATCTACATAACTATATTAAAAATCTTTACTATATGCAAAACTACAATATATCAAATTCATTCTCTCTAACATCAACTCTGTCTGGTCTAATTCCCTATAAATTAATTAATTCAATCAAAGATATTATTCTATCTAATAAAATTGCTACTACACTTTTAATTAAACTTCTGCTTCATCTTAACTAACAAATTTATACACATATCTGGATACTATATTGTGCTTCTAGGCCTTAACCCAGCAGACAATCTCAACCAATTTCAATATCTTATACCTCTCAAAACTTACTAACACAATATGCATTACATTAAATTACTAGTTCTAAGATTAAAACATGATACTTTAAATAGATTAAATATTAAATAAACCTTCTCATTATAATTACAAATTCTGAAATCTGGATAAGTCTTTGCTACTTTAGTAGGTTTGGTCACAAATAACTTGTCTGAGTCTCTAATCTTAATATCTTATAGATATAGAATTCAATTATAAATTTTTTCTGTATATTCTACTTGTAAAAAGTTTAACTGAGTTTTAATAAAGATAAAGATATGAACTCACTGTTAATATTTAAAAAAAAAAAAGACCAGCCTATATGTTTAATAAGTTGTATTATTTTGAAGTTTGTTGTTAATCGATTGGGTCCATTAATAATTGGCTTAGAATAAAGAAAAGAATTAGTAAAAGATCAGAGGTTGTTTTGGAGTTGTTGAATTCGTATATGAGTAGATGTGCCTAGTAAGTCAGAGTTGTTAAGCTATTTAAGAAGATTGGAAATGTGGTGTTGTAGTTGAATATTCCAGATATGCTTAATGTCATAGATTTGAGTATATAATAGAGTACTAGACGGTATTATATGCCAAAGTTTAGTTTTAAGCTTAACAAGACCAATATGTTGAATAAAAAGTTTAATGCAAGTAGATTGGGTAATAACAATATTGTGTAAACAGTATTTAATAGTAAAGATGATAACTGTATTAATAATGTAACAGGCATAAGAATCAGTTATATAATTTGTTTTTGCAATTTGAATAAGATAGAAGGATTCAGAAGTAATTAATTTTGTTTGTTTAGATTGCCTGTTATCTAAAGTAAATCAGTAACCTAAAAATTTAGAGTTGTTTGAAAGAGTAAAATAGAAGTAAATGGATATTTTAAGAAATAGGAGTATAGTAGAATGGAGGGTTATTAGTAACCAGAATGGATTTTGAAGGATTAACTTGGATGTTTGCCATAGTATAAAATAATTCAGCTATAAATAGTATATGAGATAACTCAGTTTGTAAGGAAGTAACCCAAAGAGTATTATTTATATATGCTAAAACAGAGCATTATTTTTGTAATGAATTAGTTGTTTAAAGTTTTAGATTAGTAGTTCAAATAGATTGTAAAGTATATTCAGAAACTTTTAAGTATATATGAAATAGGTGGATCATAGTAAATATAATATAATAAAGGTGTAATTGTTTCACATTGGTCAATACTATTGTGAACTGAATAAAAGAAAGTAAGACCAAAATTAGTAATAATTTGGTTGTAATGATCAGTAAGAGATTAGTAAGAATATTATTAATGAATAAAGAAAATGTAAGATGTGAAAGTGAATATTTAAAAAAGAGCAAACTTTACAGAATTATATGCTTTGCTCATATCTTGTGACGGTAACCAAATGTCTTTGTGATTGCAGATAACGTCTTTAATAAGTTATTAAAAATATGAATAATAATCGAAATAATATTATTAGGAAGTATGACATAGTTAAAAAGTAAGAAAATAGAATTTGAGAAAAATACAGAACTAAATCAGTTTGTAAGAATCTTTGCAAATGTGTTCAATTAAACTGATAGGTCATGTGAGGTCATCATCAAAGATGTTATGTTTAGAAATAAAATAAATTCTATTATGTTTTTATTGTTTAGAAATTCTGTTGTCAAGAAAACAATAATTAAAGAGAGCAGTAATAGCAGAAGTGCATTGGGGACTAATGTGTTTAAGCATTTTATAACTAATGCCTATAGAACTATAAGCTTTGTTATTAGGTAGTTGTAAAAGAGTTCAAAAAAGTTTTTTATTAGTAATAGGAGAGTTAAGTTAATGAATTAATATAAGAAAATGAAAGGTATTGTTGTTTTCAGAAATTATTAAAGAGAGTTTCATTAATAGATCTAAGTGCAGTCTAATCATAAAAATAAAATTAGACATATTGTTTAATAAGTAATGGATCTATAATGAGTTGGTTTGAAAATTTTATATTTGAAAGATGAACAGATTAATGATAGCAATTAAGAATGCTATTAATAGCCTAAGTAGAATGTGTTATAAAAGTAACACATATTTTATCAGTAGCTTTATTAATTTGTTGTCAAAGTAAATGAGAGTTTTCAAGATGACAGGCATGGTAGAGTTGTTTCCAAATGGAGTAGGCATGTTGAAACATAGTTGAATACAGGAGAGATTAGTAAAGATGAGTAATTGAAGGTTACATTGTAACTGTTTATTAATTTGGGAGATGTTTTGGCTAATACTTGAGATGTTAAAAGAATGCATAAGTTTTTTAATAAGTTTAAAAATATGTTTAAGTTTTTTAAAAAAAAGATATATAGTAGAATACTATACGGTGAATATTGGTAATTGTAACTTTGTTTGTAAGAGATTTTATTAGGAATTGTATGAGTAGTAGTATAGATTATAGAGCATTGAATTTTGTGCCAAGTAGTTTTAATACCTTTATCAATAGTACTGTTAATATGAGTTTTGTGTAGTAAAAGTTGTTGAGTTATAGTAATAGCAAAGAAGTTCTAGTTTTTTGTACTTATTATTTTATAATTAAATATATAATGACTAATTTCAGTATGTTTCTGTAAGTGTTTGCTATAGGCATGTAGAAATGTCCAAGTTGAAGTAAAAATCAAGTAGTTGCTTAAGATAAAGGTTTAACTATTATCAAGACTATATAAAAAAAGAAATTGTATATTAAATTGGTCAGTCAGATGTAGTCAATGCAACTAATACTAGTTTGTTAGACTAAATAAAGTGTTTGTTATTAAAGTAGCCTCCAATATCATACATATTAAAAGATTAAGAAAATTGATAAGTTTATATTTGAAAGAAAAGCTATAAGTATGATTTTGAATATTAAAATCATTAAGGATAATAGGATGAAGGTGAAATTGAAAAGCTTATTAAATCCAGTTGATTACTGTGTTTTGGGTTTAGTTGTGAATAGCTATATTAGTAGATAAGATATACTAAGATAATATGAAGTTTGATATTACTTTAAAAGAAAATATCAAGTGCAATAGCTTCTTTTAAGTAAATATAAACACTATGAATGTGAGGTTTAAGATAATTATAAATCATGATGGCTGTTCCTTCTACAGAATTAAAAGAGTTAGACTAATAGTAGATAAAAAAATTGTTGTTATAAAAGAAAAGGTTAGTTTTGTCAAAAAAATTTGTTTCAGTAATACTGACAATAAATATGTCATTATTAAGACAGTAATTTTGTCAGGCTTCTCTTTTGTTGAATTATTAAAGCCTCTAATATTGTGTATAGCAATAGTTAGGTTAAGATGGTAAGAATTTGAATTAGAAGAGTGTAAAGCAAAGTTATAGTCAATAAGAGTTGAGTAATGATTATTAGATAAAGAGACAAATAAAATAGAAATAGAACTAAAGAAGTTGGATTTAAGAGGGAGGTTATAGAATAGTGGAAGAAGATAAGAAGCAATAATTATATGATCTGACAAAAGAGTGTCATTAGAGAGGTATATGTGAATTTTATTATAAGATGAATTAATAAAAAATATAATACTAGATACAGTTTTGTTGTTATTATGTTTGTCAATATGTTGAATTAATGTTTGAATAGTTTGACTATAAGAAAGAAGTGGTAAATTGTAATAAAAAAGAAATTTGTTGAAGCATGTGTGAAGATTATAAAATATGCTCAGCTTTCACAACTGTGTAAAGTAATATAGTCTGCTCTGTATATTGGGTCTAACTATCATTAACATGGTCTTTCACATAAATAGGTTTGTTTATCTATCTACTTATTTTATTTTCCTTATTAATTACTATAGTTGTATCTTTTAATAAGGTAGTAGCTACTTTCATATTAGTTATAAAAGACAAAGAATTTAAAAAAAAGATTGTAAAAAAAGAAAGTCAAAGATTGAGACTGCTTGAAAGTCAAGATGAAATTTTTTTGCTAAAAACTTTTTAGTTGCTAAATAAGTAGTATTATTAAAATATTTAACAATTTATAGATAAGTAGGTTTTTAGTTTTTTATAATATCAAAATAGTAATAATCTAAGCAAGGAATTTAGTATCAATAATATTTTTTGTTAATAGGTTAATAGTTTTCTCCTTAGAGAGAGACTGTATATTGTAATTTTCTGTAGCAGTTTGATAATAGAGAGAGAGATAATAATAGAAATAGTAGTTGCAACATTTTGAATTTGGTTTAACTTTGTTTGTTTACAAACAAATTTTTTAGCTTGGTTAGCTAACTTGTTCAAGAATTTGGTTAGAATAAGTTGGTTAAATAAAGCAGCTTGTTTTTTGTTTTTATAAAAGAGTATGGTATTAAGAGTTGAGTAAATCCATGTTTCATCATCTTTGAAAAGAAATAATTGTCAAGATTTGTTTAAAATATCATTAGAGTTTGGTGCTATTATGAAATTTTTTTCTATTAAAATATTGGCATAGTTTATTGTTACAAGTAAGACAGTAAAAGTTAATAACTTAGGATTCTTCTTCACATTATTAATAGAGTGAATTGGGTTTTTAAAATGTATAGGTTTCAGGAAGATGTTTTAAAAATTGAAGAATAAAGTGTTGTTGAAATTAAATTCAAAGAAAGGTTTTGACTTTTTCTTTGTTAATATTAGATGTAAATTGTTGACTATAGAGAGGATAGTAAGTTTTAAACCAAGAGTTAAAGTAGTCAAGAGAATTTTTAAGTAATAGAATACAAAATCTTTCAAGAAAAAGTGTTTTATAAATATTAAAAAATAGTTTAATATTAAATCTGGCATCAGATTAAATAGTAAGATATTTTTGTGAAAAGTTAGTAGTTTAAGTAAAGAATTTAATTTTGAATCTTTTAGTTCTGAGTTGTAAGTCTTCAGCAAATTTTTGATAATCAATTGATTGATAATTACTGGATAAAAAAAGATAAAAGCATGCAATATTAAGGCAAAGTTGAAGGTAATTATAAGCATTATATGAAAGAATAATAACTAAAGATACAAAATTTCTAAATAGTTAAGTTTAGTAAAAAGAATAGTAATAAATTTAAGAATAAAGTTTTTTAGAGTAGATTCAAGAAGGTCAAAAGGAATCGTACATTTTTTTTAATATTAGGATTGCTTTTATAAATAATTTTAGTAAGGAATTTAGGTCATTTTTCTGTCATTATACAGATAATATAATAGAATGAAGCCTTAAGTGCAAGTTAAGTGGAAGTTGCAGATTTAATTTCTTTATCAGAATACAAATTGTAAAAAAATTTTTTGAGGAAAGTGAAAAGTTGAAAAGAGAAATTAGTTTGTAGTTTTTTGTTAGATTGCATTTCTTTAGTAATAGGAAAATTTGCAAGCCAATTATATATAGAATTAAATTTTGGTTTAAGAATGCTTGAGTAAGATTAAGTGGAAGGTTTTTTATTGGAAATAGTATCAGATTGGTTAAAGTTACTGAAGTTGTTAAAATTTAAGCTAGTATTATTAGGGATGGTAATAATAGAAGGTTGGTTAGTAACAATATTAGTATTAATAGTTGTAGAGAAAAAAGAGTTAATAAGATTAGAAATAATAGAAGAGTTTTGATGAAAGAAAACAGAATTAGAATTAGTAGTTTGAAATGATTCATGAAGAATATTTTGAAAGGTTTTTTAAGATTATTTTTGTTTGAGATGAGCTAGCTTCATGTTGAGATAAGGCAGTTATACAAGCAGGAAGATAAACTTTATTATATTTAGTAATATATTTTTCATTAGGATAGTAACACTTATTTTTTTTAGTACAACTAATTGAAAGAGAGCATTTGGACAGGTATAATAATGTATATCAAGTGTAGGAAATAAAAGGACACTGTCAGTTGAAAAAGAGAGATTAGTTATAAGTTGTTAAGTTGACTTGTTGAAATTTTTTTAGAATTAGTATTAACATTAACTATGGTGAATTCAATAGTTTGGATATAATTGGTATTAGTATTTGAGATAAATTTGGTATAATATTTAACACAAAGACAAGTAATCACAGAAATAGAGATAGAAGCTTAAAAGAAATAAATGATTTTGTTGGATCTAAGATTTTTAGTTAAATAAGAAGTTAGTTTAATTTTGAAAGAAATTGGATAAGCATTGTTGCCACTTTCTTCTTAATAGAGAGAATTCCAAAACTATTAAAAAAGTTTTGATAAAAATAGTCAAGGTCTACTGTGTCAGGCTCTTGGTTGGTTAGTATAGGAATTTTTAGTTGTAATAAGTTAAATAAATCTTGTATATAATGAAAAAAAACTTAAAAAATTCTAAGTTAAAAATTTGCTCAAGTAATTATTTTATAAAGATAGTAGATAGAAACAAGAGTTGTATAGTTAGAGTATCACAGAAGTTATACTGTAGTGTAATGATGATAGTTAAAGTCACAGATATGACTCAAGTACTGATACAGATAAGATTTGCAATACAAATTACTATATACAATTAATAAGAACCAAAAATAAAAATAACTAAAGAGTTTTTATTAATAGACTTGTTACAAAATTTTGGTATAAATTAATAAAGTATTAATTGAGAAATGATAGTATAATTATACAAAAAATATATAAAGAAAAAAGAAAATAGTATTAATTTGTAGTTTTTTCTTTAACTATAGTGATAACAGAAGCCTTTCAACTATAGTATAATAACTATAACTTGACAAGTTCTATATAAAAGTCTATACAAGGCTTAACAAAATATAGCATGATTTGGAATTTTAAGGCAGAGATGACAATAGATAGTATATGAAGATACTAAATATTGCATTCAGTTTATTTACTATGAAATATATGAAGACACTTAATATTCTTGAAAGATCAGAAAGCAGTATTTTTATAAATATTTTACATGTATAAATTATTACAATAAAGACTACTCTATTGCTAATAAATACTAAATATAATAATGTTAAGATATATAAGAACTAATAGATTTTTTTTTTAAATATTAACGATAAGATTATGTCTTTAACTTTATTGAAATTCAATTGAAGTTTTTACAAAAAAAAGCTTGCTTTTAAATTACATATGAAGAATAAAGATTCAGACATATAATCTGTGACCTAAACCTACAAGAGTAGCCAAGGCTCATCTAGATATGAGTATTAGTAAAAAGTATAGAGAAAGAGGTATAATATTTAATCTATTGGATAGCCCAAAAATCAATTTTGGTAATAATTTGTAGTACTAAGATAGAAGGTAAACTGGAAGAAAAACTATGAGTTAAATTTGTAGTAAATGTGTTTTGAGACTGTGCAGAATGTAAAATACAATATGAGATCCATATTTGTTTGTATATTTGTTGGTTTAAATGAAGAAGAAATTTAATAGAATGAAAGGTAGCTATATGATATAAAATAAAAGTATTATGAATAGTAGAAATAAGGTCAATAGAAACTAAACCAGATAAAGTAAAGATAAGAAATGGCATGTGTAAGAAGTTATGCAATTTAAAGCTATTAAGTGTAAGAATTTTTTGATGTAAATTAGAAACAAGATTGGAGGATATGTTAAGAGTAGTAGCATTTAAGATGCAATTAAAAAAATTAGAGATTAAGTAATAAATTGTTTAGGTAGAAGGACAAAGAGTTCAGTGTAATGAAGAACTAGTTTGGTTGCATTGGTGATAAAGAGGAGAGTAAGAGGAGTTACATTTGTGAAGAATGTAAGAAACAGATAGTTTATCTAAGAGAATTTAATATAAAAGGTTTTTAAAATAGAGGAATGAAAACTGTAAGCAAAATTAGAAACCTTTTGACTATTATTAATGTAAAGCCAAGTGGCTTTTCAGTTAATATTAGAAGCAATAGTAGACCATTGTTGAAAATGATGTTGAAATATCCAAAGTGTTATAATATGAGCTTAACAGATAGTATGAATAGAGCATCAAATAAGAATTTCAATAAGAAATTGGTCAATGAATAAAGTATAGACAGGATTGTAAGGGTTGTTAGTTAAGAATATTAAAAAGAGTAGTATTTGGTAGCTATAAGCAAGTTGGTTAGCAAGATTATTAATATATATTATCTTGATGTGCAGTAACTTTATGAAAAGTAAACTGAATGTAGTATGAATTAATGAAGTTGATAAGAATTTGCCAAATAGAGAAGTATAAAGTATGAGTATGAAAGAGTTTAGATGCTAATAAGTAAATATTATAATATTTGGAAATAACAGATTGTGAATCTGTAAAGATATGAACAGAACAGTTTCTAGGAACAATTATAATTGCTAAGAGAATAGCAATGATTTTAGCTTTAAAGAAGCATGGCCAGAGTTTAATTTGTGGCTGAAATAAGTGAATAGTTGCAGAATTATTGACTTGAACCTAATCTAAGCTCATAGAGCATTGGGAAATACCAAGCTCAATAACAGAACTATCAGTATAAAATAGAATAGTGATTAAATTATGGTTGAAATTAGCAATAGACTGTAAGCTATCAGTAAGTTGATAAGACTGAAAGATGTAAAGTAATTGTTATAAGTTGAGTATTAGTGAAGAAGGTGATAAAATATATAAAGAATGTCAAATAGCTACAGAGTATGCAATGTCAAGAAAGTTGGCATGTAAATTAAGAGTTTTGTCAGTATTAATACAGCAGAATAGTTTTGTAGTCAGGTTTGTAAAAATAAAGATAGTGTATTTGTTAGCAATTGTATTAGAATTAAGATAACATCTAGAGTATAATATAGCAGTTGAGAGGAAAGTAGGATATAGATTTGAAAACTGGAACTGATATGAGCAGTGTTAGTGAGTAATGAGATTAAGGCCTGTAGAAGTATTATGCCTTCTGGTCTTGCCAATAATTATTTGGTCATTAAGAACAATAAGTAATCAAAGTTTAGTATTAAAGATGAAGTAAAAGTGGTATAAGAAAAGTAGTTTGTTTAAAGTAGGTTAAAGTGATCATATAGAGTGTATTGATAAGAATGGCTTGTTGTAATGTCCTTAAGAATAGTGAACCATTGAGATATAACACCTTTAGGAAGCTTGTTTAATCTAGAGAAAATGTGTTTCTAGTATAATAAACATGAATTATTATATGTATTAAATTGGTCAAGAAAGAATAATTTGTGATATCTAAGTTGCTTTTTGAAAATAGAATATTTGAGATGAGAGGAAAGAAGGAATTTAAGAAAGATAGCTCTATTATTTAATGTAAATAGAATGATATAAGTTGGATTAGTAGAAAATGTTTAGTCAATATGTTTAATAAGCTGAATAATTTTAAAGTTTGTAGTTAGATGATAAGAACTAATAGATATAATGAATATAATATATATAATAGATATAAAAAATATAATAACTCTTTCTGTAAATCCTTTTATACAAAATAACAAAAAATTCGTCAGTAACAAAATCACTAATACCTGGTTATCTTACTAAGATAACCAACTTTGGTGCC
>CAJVQA010001363.1:0-25994 GCA_910591915.1 Cetraspora pellucida | reverse complement strand
CCAATTAAGACTTATTTGCACAATTCATTGATTATCCTTCCAAGCAAGTACCCCACAAGTTGGGTGCAGGGATGTTGGTACTGCCTATATTGGGAGGTATATGGATATTGGTGTTGCCCTAGCCTAAAGGACTTACATGCGCAATCTTTCCATAACCATAACCTTCTGTAACAACTACTTGTTACGCATAGTGCCTGCACTCCATGATTGGGTCTTCTTCTGGGAATTTCTATTTCCATCATTGTACTACACTTGGACTTAACCACAGGGCTTTGTATTCAATTACAGACTCCTTATTAGGTTACAGAAGCTAAAATCTTTCAATTTTGCCTCCAGCTGGACTTGAACTGTTAACTTTAACTGTGAAGGGTATGGGAGCTTAACCACTAAGCTATGGGACCCACACCTGAATCAATTATTACTAGTACTATATACTATCTAATTTTATACTACTAACTTTATCTAGTTACTCTTATAGCACCTAAGTGCATATCTGCCACATGCCTGTATGCAGTTATCTTGACAACTACTTACAGTTAAGGCATACCTTAAACTGTTACACTAACAAGAATACCCAATAAACTTAATATGGTATTTCAAATGCTAGGAGTACTGTCTTCTATAAATTGTATCTATATGTCTTACTTATATATTTTACCTGATTTTGTTTCTTCTGCCTACTAATTTAATTATATCTAGTATTCTCTTGTTCTCCATATTTCTCATCTTTTTGTTACTGTACCATTCTCAAATTGGTTCTACTCAGATATGTCTGATCCTTATAATCTCTTATCTTTGGTATGCTTATTATTAATTTCTTTAAGATGTTCTAATAATGCTTTAGGATCTGTAATAAACTCATATCTTAAGCCAGACCTGCTACTACTATTGGTTTTTTTGACCAATTTGTATCTTAAGCCAGATCTGCTGCTGCTGTTTCTGCAGATATCTCAGGTCTTAACATTATACAGTAACTAAATACTGCATTTAACCTTTAACATAGTGCTTCTTTTTATAATAAAGACTGATACTTGTTGTATTTACAAATAGGACAATTCACCACTGAGCATAGAAGACTAAGAAACTGAGGTGACAGAAACCTACTTGAAAATTCCAAAGTAAAGAGATAGTATGAACTTTCAACAGTACCATCAGACTGGTTGAAGTTCATAAAACACCTTCATAGGAACCGAAGATTAAAATTAGATAGCAAATATATGTAGATAAGCATATAACCAACCAGGCTGCCAGGTTTGTCAGAAGAAAAGAATACAAAAGTATACCATACCAGGTCATCTGAATTGGTAGTCTGGAATGAGACTAATAGTTCTAAGTTGTGGCTAGTAAAGGATAATAAAAAAGATGTCGGAAAGATGAATACTGGAGTTTTAGTAAACTTTACAAGGGTAGAAATAGTGTAATATAGCAGTTAAACAAATAACCTCTGTGACTGCAAGTGTTAGATAACTATAGTGTGTTGTATAAAACTAGGTTTATATATATAGAACATAAAGGCTCTAGTAAGTTTCCTATCAAGAATAAAGTAGTCCTAAGAATATTGATAAGTATTGGGAACTTGGATGGGTGGTACCTTGAGATATTCCTATAATACAAGGAGGACTGCATATGCAGAGAGTTTAAATAGGCAAGACTCCTAGTTGGCTTGCAAGTATGGCAACTAGTATAGAACTTATATAGTAATGTATAAGCAGACTACTTAAATTAGGCACCAAAAGTGTATGTATGGCTAGTTGTAACCTCCAATAAAAGGTGAGCCCCTGGTGGCATGCCATGTCCTAATATACTTGAATAAAAACATCACATCTTCTAAGATAGGGACTTTAACTTAAAAAAAAAAAAAAAAAAAAACAAATAGAACAATTCTGGTTATACCTAAGAAGTTCTTCTAATCCTAGTAATACTATACTATCATATATTGCAAGCTCTTAGCTTATTCAATAATACTTGCAGAACAATTCTAGTTATACTCAGAGAGTTACACTGACCCCAGTGATGCTATACTATCTTGCAGATCTTATCTCATATTGGTTGGTTGATTCCGGTCTTGTTTGTTATAGGCTTCTATATAGGTATGACCAGAATCTGATTTGGTATCTTTACATTGCACAAGAAAGTTATATACTAACCTCCAAGATTTTTTTTTCTATAATTAGATTATTTGGCTATGCCAGAGGTGCTTTCAATTTTTGGTTAGACCAATAATTTATCACGGTCTGTTCTCATATTTACTGCTTCTTTTATTATTCTAGTCTTGGTTATTTTCAAACTATTTTCCCAATCAAATCCTCTTCTTAGGTCCCAATTAGAACTTGTTTGCACAATTTGTTAATTATCCTTCTAAGCAAATATTCTACAAGTTAAGTACAGAGAAGTTAGTACTACCTATATTAGAAGATGTAAGAATGTTAGTGCTACTCTAGTCTAAAGAACTTGTATATGCAATCTTTCTATAACCATAATCTTCTATAACAACTACTTGTTACACATAATACCTGCACTTTACGATTAGGTCTCCTTTTGGAAATTTCTATTTCTATCATTGTACTGTACTTGGACTTAACTATAGAGCTTTACATTCAATTACAGGCTCTTTATTAAGTTACAGAAACTAAAATTTTTCAATTTTGCCTTCAGCTGAACTTGAATTGTTAACCTTAACTATAGAGAGTATGGGAGCTTAATTGCTAAGCTATAAGACTTACACCTATTAAAATGTTTTAAAATTATTGCTATTTATATATTTTAATATATTTAATATACTTTTTTATTTAATTATTTACTAAGCAAATTTAATTATTTTTAATTTGTATTAACTTTATTTTTTTTTTTAATATTAATAATAAGGTTATGCCTTTAACTTTATTAAAATTCAATTGAAGTTTTAATAAAAAAAAGCTTGCTTTTAAATTACATATAAAGAATAAAAACTGTATTAACTTTATTTAATTAATTTAATATATAAATACAAATAAAAAATAAGTAAAGACAAAAAAAGAAGAAATATTTCTATAAAAAAATTTATAAAAAAGTAAAAATATTCAAAAATTGTCAAATAGTTTTAAATAAATTGTATTTTTAATAAAAAAATATTAGTAAATAAAATAAAAATAAAAATATAAATCTTTAATTAAATATAAATACTATTTTTTAATTTACTAAATATAGCTAAAAACAGTTATATTCACTCTTCTTGCTAATCTTCAATTTTAAAACAAGAGAAAACAAAATACAAAAATAATAGAAAAACAGACTAACAAGCACCTTTTAGACAACTAACAAAAAAGCTGTATCAAAAGAAAATACATATAGCATGTTAGAGTTTGAAAGCTAAAAAAAGTTATACTAAAATATTAACAAAAAACAACAATATTTTTAACAAGAAAAATAGAAATTTTGAAGAATCAGCATTACTCTGAAAAACATAAAACAAACTATATAATAGTTATAGCAACAACAAACAACAATAAACAAACAAGATTTATTATCTAATTAGAAATAACAAATATTATTATAGAAACAGTAATATAGTAATTGTAATATACTAACAAATATAATAAAATTTTAATTCTAGATACTAATTAGCCAAAAAAGAAAAAACCTAATTTAATCTGCTAAAATATAGACCAATAAATGAAAATTGCAATGCAGATATTATATCTTATATTAGATAAATAAGTAATAAAAATCAAAGACATATAAACTGCAAAATTTTGAACTAAGTTCTCAAAACTTCTACACAAAATCCAAGTAAGATAAAACACATTGCTAAAGATTTAGCAATATATGATCTAGCTGACTCAAAAAAAAAAATAATTGATAAGTGAACAGAAAAGCTCAAATCAATAAGCTTAGATTAATAAGCTTTAATCCAGGCTCTTTTGAATACAACATAAATATAAACAAAGAAGTAATATATCAAGAAAAAAAAAACAAATAAAGTAGAAAAGCAAATCAAAACTAAAAAAAGCTAAGCTACCACTATTGAAAAATAATATTTTAAGAAAGAAAACATTTCTGAAAATGTAAAGCAAGACTAAAAACATTATAAATATAAATAAAAGATCTTAGCATTGCTACATCATATTATCAAACAAGCCAAACTGCTAATAAATCTAAAATGCTAACAAGTAATATATTGCAAAAAATAAAAAAAAGCAATCAAAACACAAATATAAAATTAGAAGAACAAGAAGAAGAATCAACTGATAAAGAAACTAGTATCTTATTTCTTGTGAGTATAATTAAGCATAACTAATAGGCTTCAGAAAATAGAATATGTAACAGAAACAGATCTTTTAAGCCAAATATGTTAATATATGCTTTGCCAAAAAAATCCAAAAAAGAAAGAGTAAAGTATGTTTAGTGAATCTTAAAAAATAACTACTATAATAAAACAGTCAAAGAAGTATTCAAAAATAAAAACAATTAAATAAAGGTAGATTTTGATTGTGAACATAATAGAGATGTAGTAATAAACAGAATCAGAAGAAAAGAATATAAATAGCTTAAACTTATTTAGAAGAGAATAAAAGTAAAAGTTAAGAAACAAAACAGCAACAAAAACATAATATTAGAAAAAGAAAAGAAGAAAATATAAAGCAAATAAGATCAAAACAAAATAAAAGAATAGATAAGCATTTTACAAAAAATAAAAAAAAAGAAAAAAAAAATACAAAGACATAAGTCAAGCAAGAACAAAGAAAGAAAATACAAAGACCTTACAGACAAGTAAAAAAGTGATAACAAATAATTATCTAATAATATAGGATTTGCCATCAGATATCAATATAAAAGAAATAAAATATATATGCAAAAGCATTAAAAATGCCAAAATAGACTAAATCAAAAGGTCTAAATACAAGATGCTAATAGTAATATATACAGAAAATCCAAAAACAGAAAACATTCCATGAACATTGCCAGTTGGTATTCACAAACTTGCAAGAATGACTAAGTATAATAAAGATTACAGCTTATGAGACTTGTATATCTGATTTACTTCAAAACAATTAAAGCTATCAGAAAATGCATCAAAAGTCCTATTACTATGATGCTTAAAAAAAAAAGATGCAAAGTTAGTATATATTCTAACAAACAAGAATGGTAATCAAAAAAAATCAACAATAATTATCTTTGTATTAGAAAAGAAGACTAAAGCAATACAGACCAAACCAATAAGATTTAACAATTATTTGCTTTTTTGGCAAAAGAGCTTAAAGGAAAAGAAAGAAAATAAAGAAATATACTATAAAAGATACAATCAAATCTCTAATGCAAAAGAAAATAAAAGCAGAAAAAAGATTAATAGAACAAAATATATACAAAAGAAAAAGAAAATAGAAAACATATAAGAATAAAAGATCAAACAATAGAAGAAGAAAATAATAGCCAAAGCCAAGATACTAAAAGTAGAAAAAGTTATAGAAGCATAAATAAAAAGAAAAAAGAAAAGATTAAGAAAAGAACTAATAAAAACAAGACTCAACAGCAAAGAAAGAACACTTATATAGAAAATGTATTAGATCAAATTTTGAAAAACTTAGAAGAAATAAAAAACCCAACAAGAGAACATAGCCAAATACTCCTAAAGGCACCTTAGTTGAATTTATAAAAATAGATGAGGAATTGAAAAGTTTTTGTAAAAAATAAGAAGAGTTTTGAAAATAAAAAAAAAAATGTCTTTTTATTTAAAAAAAAAAAAAAGTAAATATAAAAATAAAACAAAAACAATCAAAAAAAAAATAAAAAGAATAAAGAAAAAAAATTAAAATAGCATATCATAATATTAATAGACTTAAAACTAAAATATAAAACTTAAAAGTCTGCTAAGCTAGACAGAAGAAGAAGAAATCATAATACTAAGAATTACAAAAATGAATTTTTTTTTTTTTAAATATTAAGGTAAGTACTTGTGACCCAGGATTTTATTGATAGTATATTTGGCTAATAGATGCTTTACAACTACAGGTGGCAACCATAGGAAGAGTGTACAACTAGTCATTCATACAACTTTAGTTATTGTCTAATTTAAGTAGTCTGCTTGAAGGTTCTATACTAGTTGCCATATCTGGAATCTGCTTGTAGATTCTCTATTTAACCATTCTGTTTTCATATCTACTTACCTACTTTTGCCTACTAATGATCCTAGCCAATGCTAGTAAAAATATGCCATGGCTACTAAGTCTTTAAAGCAGTTCACTCATATGAAGAATCTTTGACCTTGTACTAAACCTTCTAGAATCTTCTGTATTCTATTCTTATAGCTATCTGGTATTGCTATAGTCAAGATCAATACTGGCAGTTAGAGTATATCATTAAACTACTATGCTCTTGTAGAGTTTATTCTAATCCTGATACTAACTTCACAATATATTCCTACTACTTTGGTATTTAATTCAAGTTCCACCATATTGCCAAACCAGATAGTCCAGAAAGGCAGATTGAAACTATATATCTTTGGTTTACATGTTTGCTAGCATGTAATCTTTTTCTTTAGAATTTAGAAATTCTAACAGCCTGATTGGTTTATCCAGTCCCTTTTTAAAGACCAGTACATTTGCCCAGTTTTACAAGTTCTAGCTCTATTTCATAGGTCTAGTTTTTACAATAGCACTGTTGAAAGTTTGGGTTACTTCTCTACTCAAGTCTTCCAAGTGGGCTTCCATCTTTCTTTTTTTGGTTTTTATAATTTACATAGGCACAAGAACTTATTGTAGGTTTGCATTGCCTGGTACCAGTTTGCATTTCTTCATATAACTACAGATCTTGTCCCAAAGGACAATGTCATGTAACTGTTACACAAATGCTATGTGATCTGCCAGTTATGCTGGTGTAATATAAATAACAGATATCTTATCCCAACTAATTGTGAAAGACAGTTAATCATAATACAGAGAAGATTTTTAAATTTTCTGTCAACACTGAGATTTGAATTTTGGATCTGCCACTTGAAGATTGACAACCTGATCACTTTACTAAGTCACTACACCTTATACAAAAATAAATTTTACAAAAAGTAAAAAAAGATTTCTAATATATATTATAAATAGTCAATATGTAGGTTTTTTGGTCAGGTGCAACAAAAGATATTTGGCATAGGTATTCTGGTTAACAAACAATAGAAGAAACATATAAATGCAGTCAAAAAGATAAATAAATATATAATAGAGCTTATACTATATTTTAAGCAATTAGGACTAGTAGTCTTAGGAGTTTACATACTATCAAGTAACAAAGCAATAGGAAAAGCATTCAACAAAAAATAGTAGAAATAGTTACTAAAAGAAAAAGGCAAACACAAATAGTTATTATAAATAATTTTAATTATATAGCAAATAATATATTAAATAGACAACATTTACAAGCACCAAATTTCAAAAAACTATCAATCTTTAATTGGATAAAGAAATAAAATTTTAGTGATATTTATAGAGATATGCACCTAACAAGTCAAAAATTTATATAGTCAAATAAAAAAGCAGCAACAAGAATTGACTACATATAGGTGTCAGAAAAACTAGCTTCAGGTTTACAGAAGGCAAAAATCAAAGAAGCAGAAGAAATTACTAAAAGTGATTATAAGATAATAAAATCAGAAATATGCATTAAATACATAACAGCAAAGAATAGCAAAACAGAAGTCAAAAGAAAAAAACAATTAAGAATAGTATACCTATATAAATTAAGCAAAAAAAAAGATTAGAAAAAGTATATGTAAAAGCTGCAAAAATGTTTAAAAATTAATAAGGTGCTAAAAACATTTAAAGAAAAGAACAAGACAGAAGAAAAGAAGTAAACAGAATAAACAGCATATGTGATATAATAGAAAAGCAATTATTATAGTAGCAAGCAAGCATTTATTTAGAAAAAGATATATAATATAATGCCAAATAAGAAAAACAGTCAAAAAGAACAACATCAAAAAAAGAATATTGTAAAGTTGTAAAAAATAATTAAATATATGAAAACAAAAGAAGGCCAAGAAGTAACAAAAAAAGAAAAAACTAAAATAAATTAAAAATTACAAATATTAGAAGAAAAGAAAGGTGCAAAGCTGCCAAAACTACATAAACAATAGTCAAACACTTGAATAAAAAACATAAAAGATTAGCAGAAATTGTTGCAAAAGAAAAAGAAGAAAGAATAGAAACAAAGTCAAAAAAGACAAATAAAAGAAAATATAGATTAAAGATATGAAATAATTAAAACAAATCAAGAAAAATAATAGCTAGTCTCTTAAACAAACTTTACAAAAAAGTAATGCTTAACAGATTTATCAAACAAAAAGAAGATTTGACAAGTCTAATAGTAGAACCAGAGTTAATTAAGTCTGATATAGCAGAGTATTATAAGAAACAATTTAAAGAAAGAAATATGAAACTAAAAGAAATATCAAAAAGGTAAAAAGAAGTTTACAAGCCATATAAATATATTAAAGAAGAATGATATATAGAAGTTAATAATAATATTAAAGAAAAAAAATAAGAAGAAATGCTAAGAGAACTTAAAATAAAAACAGCTTTAGGCATATCTGGCATAAATCATGTACTAATTAAACAGGCAAAAAAAAAATACATAAAGTCTTTAAAGCCTTTGCTAATCTTTGTTTAAAAGAAAAGAAAATACCAATCAAGTAAAAATCATACAAGTCTATCAAATATCAAAGAATGTGAAGTGGAAGTATAGCTTAAATAATATTTAACCAATAGCACTAATTAAAACATTTAGAAAAATGATAACAAAGATAATAATAAAAAGACTTGCCAAAGTGTTTATAGAAAAAGAAGTGCTCAAAGAACCAAATTATGCAGGCCTATTAGGAAATTCAACAAAAAAGCCAATACATATTCTAAATATAATAATAGAAGAGACAAAAGAGAAAAACAAAGAAGTATAAATACTTCTGTTAGATATAAAAAAGACATCTGATTCAGTTCTACTCAAAAGTCTTAAATTAACATTATAGAGAGTTAAAATATCTAAAAAAATAATAAAATATATCTTAAATCTTTTTCACAAAAGACAATTAAAAATAAATACAACTTATAGTTTAACAAAAGAAATAATAGCAGAAGATGAAATAAATCAAGATAAAGTAATTTCACTATTAATATAGTGCCTTTTTTATAATTTATTATTAGTAAGAGTACAAAAAAATAAAAGTTTAGAATATATAACTGAACAGCAAATTAAAAAAGAAATGCAGTGCAATAATATTACAAGATACTATCAAGCAACAATTGCATATGCAGATAATACAACATAAATTGCAAACAGCAAAAGCCAGCTATTAGAGATTCTAAAAATAGCTAAAAAGTTTTTTAAGATAAATAATATAGAAATAAATGAATTAAAGTCAAAACTGCTAGTAATAAATACAAATATCAAGAAAAAAGAAAGAAAAGTAGTTTTTGAAAAAAGTAGAATAATAAAAGAACCAAAAAACAAAATATTTTATTTACTAGAAATATAGTTAAACAACAAAATATGAAAAGTATTAGTTAAAAAAAAAGCTAAAAGGATAATTAGTCAGATAATAAAAGATCTTAAATGCAAAAAAATGACAATGAGTCAGATTATATATATAAACAACATAGTAATAATTCTAAAACTAAACTATATAGTTTAGTTAACTAAGATTTCAGAAAAAGAAATATATGAAATACACCAACTAATAATATATTTAATGAAGCAAAAGAGCAATTTGTAAAGAACATTAGAAAATTGTATAGTAAAATATAAAGATCTTAATAAGTGTAAAACAAGAGCTAGTAATTAAGCAAATAAAAGGTTTGCTAACAAGATTAAACAAGCAAGACAGCTTGGAACAGTTAATGAAGCTAAGAATAACACAAGATTGTTAAAAAGTAGACTTGACAAAGAATATTTGAAAACTAAAAAAAATGCTAGCTAATAAAGCATATTGAAATAACAATTTAGTTTGTCTAATAATAATAAAAACAAAAAAGCTAGAAATAAATATAAGAACTAAAAATAACTTATGAAAAATATTTAAATATAATACCAGAATACAAGAACTTTTAGAGACATGTTTATAGAAAAGAAGTAGAACTTAAATAAGTAAAACAGGTCTAATATATTTAAATCAGTTACTTGACACAAAAGATGAAAGGCTAATTACATAGTAGCAGTTTAAATATTATTGTAAACAGTGCCAAAAAGCAGATGGTTTAAAGAAGCAGAATCAAAAATGCTCAAAGGACCATTAAACAGAAAAGTTAAAAAATATTTTAAAACAAACAGACATAATACTTAAGTAATAAGAATAGAGTATAATCATATATTAGAAGATAAAAGAAAAAAGAATAGATAATATATAGTGCACAAAACTGTAAACAGTTGAGAAAGATAGTAAAGAAGAAAAAGAAAAAGATTTTATTAGAACATTGATAAATGTAATACAAAAAAAATAAATTAGCAACAGAAATTAGCAGATGTAATAGATATATATAAGAAGAAAAATATGTAAAAGGCAACTGTTAGCAATAGATAAGAGTAAATAACAAGATTAGAGTAGTTTCTGATGCATTAGTAGAGAAAAATAATAGCAAGATCAAGATGGCTATAGACCAATTAACAAAAAAAGTAGAAATAAAAAAGCTAAAAAATAAAGAGCAAAAACTTAAAAGACTAATAATAATAGAAAAGCTAAAAATAAAGATAATCAAGTAACAAAAACTAAATAAGAATATTAATTAAAATATAGTAAAAATATTAAGAAAAAATTTAATAAGAAACAAGAACAAATATATATATACAGATAATGCAGTAAATGTAAAGACCAGAAAAGAAATGCTAGCCAAGAATATGAGTATAAAATGAATTTAAACAATAAGATGCAAGAGTAGCTAAAAAAAAAATATTAATAACAGAATTAGTAGCAATATAAGCAGCAATCTTAACAATTTCAAAAAAAAGACAAGTAAAAATATATATAAACAATAATGCTGCAATAAAAAACATTAGTAAAGGTTTAAAGCAAATAGATAGAATGAAGATTCTTAAAAAGAAAAATGTAATATGGATAATAAAGATTATAGATTTTATTAATATAAAGAAGTTATAGATTGAGTTAGTGAAAGTTAAAAGTTATAATAAGAACAAGTGAGAATGACAAAGCTAATAGTCTTACAAAAAAAGAATTAATAAATAAAAAAGTAATACAGATAGAAAAGTTAGTTGTAAAGAGATAGAATACTGTCTAGAGTAAGAAAATAAATGAACTAACATGTTAGCAAGACTGTTATGCAAATTGGTAACAAACACAAGATTAGAAGCAGAATAAAAAAAAACAAAGCAATTAAAAAGCTAGAGCCAAAAACAGAGATCATAATTTATAACTTGGAAAAGGTTAAAGACAACTAAAGAGTATATAGCATAACAAGAAGAAGCAGTACAAAAAAATATGCATTTATAAAGTGTATAATAGATAAACTTTTAACCTTAGAAGAACTTAATAGAAGAAGGCCAAATATATACACAACAACAAAATATCAAGTATATCAAGATAAATTTAAAAAAACACAGTCACATTTGGCATCTTGCAAGAGACAAACAAATCTCTAAAAACAAATTTAAAAAGTAACTATTGCAATAGTCTAAAAAGAACTAAAAGAAGAAGAAAGAATTCACATTTCTCTATATATACTATATATAGCACTTTTCAGAAAAATAAAAGTAAAAGAAATAGAAATAAAAGAAGCATTAATTAAAGACCTAATTTCAAAAAAGATGCAAGACAAATTGGCACAACTTCTAAGTACAAAAGCATAACAGTAGTTTGCAAATACAGTAGCAAAAATGGCATAAGACACTTTTTATAAACAAATTTGAAAAATACAATGTAAAAAAGTTAATAAATAGAAGAAAAAAGAAGGCATAACAAGTAAAATAAAAAAAAAAAATGAAGAAAAAAAACCTAAAAAAAAAAAAAACAAATTAGCAAAAAATTAAAGAAGAAAAAAAGCAAGCAAAAGAAAAAAAATATAAATTAAAGAAGAAACTAGAAAAACAATTTTGGGGCTTGTTATAGAAGTGAAAAGACCTTTTTATTATGAATTTTAAGTAGTTAGACAAGTAGCCTACTTCTGCTTAAAGTAGTATGACAGGTTGCACTTAGGTACCTTTAGAGTAAATGAGTGATGCTAGACTTAGCTGTTAGATAAATTTATATAATTACAAAGTTTAAAATATATATATATATTTAATTATTTGAAAATTAAAAAAAAATTGAAAAAAAAGTTTTACAATTCATCTTTAGTATCTTAATTTTTATTTAATAAATCTAAATTAAATAGTAATAAAAATTAGACAATTTATCTAAGATCTTTCTGCTAATTCTTATAACCAAAATCAAAACAGAAAAAAATTATAAAAAGCACAAAAACTAGCAAGTAAAAGCACAGTTGTCAACTAAATAAAGTTAAAACTAGTAGAAGATTAGATATAGTTTGTTAGAATAGTAAACTAAGTTAACAGCAATATAATAGGTACTTTTGACTTTTAGAGTTAATTTCTCTCTTTGTTGAAAACTTTTTAATAGAAAAAGAAAAAACACAAAATCTTTGTATTGCAGATCATACACATGATATATAAAACAAGTCAAGATAACCAGTAAACACAACAAAACAAATAAACAAATATGCAATTTTGCAGACAAACAAATAAAAATACATGTAAATCATAAATCATATGTTGAATATATATAGTAAAAATATAAAAATAATGCAAAGAAGTATGATACAAAAGTTTAACTAGTATCTACAGAAATTGATTAGTACAAGAAATTAGAGAAGTATTATAATATGTTTAATAAATTTAACAAAGTACAAAAAGAAATACTAGATAATTACAAATCAAGAGTTTTAAGAAAAGATAAGGAATTGGCTAAACTTGTTGGCACTAAGGCAGTTTTAGTTTGTGTTTTTAAAAACTTAATAGAAGTATATAACTACTGTAAACATGTATGAATAAGAAACAGTAAAAAAATCAAAGAAAAGTAATGCCAAGCTATTAAATGAAAATAAAATAAATAAAGAGATGTTACTAGAACAAGAATATGAATATATGAATTATAGTATGCTAGAAAAGCAAATAAAAAAAAGTTTAGTAAGAACAAATAAAAAGAAAAAAGAACATAAAACAGAAAAAAATAATCAGTTAAAGAGTATAGTCAGCAATATGAAGATAAATAAAAAGTCTGAAACAGACAAAGAAGAAGTAGAACACAAAGAAGAAAGAAAACCTAAGATGACCAAAAATGTAAAACAGGTGCATAAAGAACAAGTAAAAGAACAAAGTTATACAAAAGAGATAATAATAATACATGAAAATATAAATTTAAAATATAATGTCTATACAATGTAGGACATTTTAATAGAAGTGCAACTAGCATAAGTAAGAAAGTGTTTTCAGTTTTATGATAGAATTAGATTTATACAATAGAAAAGTTGTTGTAATAGCAAAGCTGCAATATTTGCTGTTGAATTTAGAAATGAAAACAAAAAATTAAGATTTAATTAAGCATAATCAGTGCATTTTGAAAAAGACAAAACTTGTAAAGTTATTCTAGATACTTTTGCAAAAGAGTTTTTAGAAAATAGAGTATTACATAAGATAATAATCAAAAAAATTTTAACAATAGCACTAGAGGTGCTATTATTAAGACAACTAAAAACAGTAAAAATAAAAACAGTTTATATTTTAGTTAATAGAAACAAAAACTAATAAAAAACAGTATCAGTTTATTTTAAACCAGAAGAAAACTTAATAATGGTTATTAAAAAAAAGCTATACTATTATAATACAAGATTAGAATGATATAATAAAAGGGTATTCAAGAATATTGAAATTAAAAGAAAAGAAAAGAAAAATATAAAAGAATATTATATGAATAAAAATACACAGTACAAAAGATGCTTAAAAAGTAAAGAAAATGTTAAAAAGAAAAATAGTAATAAAAAAAACTAGCAGAACAAAAATAAAAAGATTAACAGAAAGTATAACAATAATATACAGACAGAAGCAGTTTATGTGAAGAAGTTAAAAAATAATTTATAAGATGTTCTTAGCAGAATTTTAAGATGACTAAATAATATTGAAGAAAGACAATTAGAAGACATACTCTCAAATTGCTTCTAAAAGTTGCTATAGGCATTTTTTAAGAGAAAGTAACTACTGTGTCAAATAGAAAATTAGAAAACAGTAATGAAAAGTTTGCACAAAGTGTAGGTAGATATAACAAAAGAAAAAAAAGTATAACAACTATTAAGATAGCATGTCACAATATAAATAAAATAAAATATAACAAAATCAAACTAAGAACAATAGGTAAGTGGACAAAAAAAGATAATGATAATATTCTAAAATTTGTAGAAATGAATAGTAATAGTAAAGAATTGAAATAAAGTTTGAAAGACAATTATTATAAAGGTGTTTAGTTACAAAGTGAGAATACAAAAAAAAAGAATTAGGTATTAGATTGTTAATAAATCAAAAATAGGAAAAACATATAGAAAAAATTTATAAATTTGAGGAATACTTAATTGGAGCAAAGTTCTATTTCAAACAAATAGAAATAACAATAGTAGTAGTATATATTTCTCCAAGTAACAAAAGAAAATCAAAAAAGTTACAACAAATAATAGTAAATATATATATAAAGAAAGCAAGTAATTTACAATTTATAATTATAATCATGTAGTATAGTATAACCTTGATATAATGAACCTTAATAAACTAAATATGGCATTATAATGAAGATTTTTTTTAGCTAAAATTTTTATTAATAAATTAATCTCAATATAATGAATTTAATTATAAAACCTTGTTATAACATATAATGAAATAATTTATTTTTTGTTCATAACAAAATTATCTTGTTATAATGAATACCTTTATATAATGAATTGTTAAATGAAATAATGAAGCATTTGTGTAATATTATTAATTAGTATAATATAAAAAAAAAGTTAAAATTTTTGCATCTTTCATTTAACAAGTGCAGTAATGGATACTGGTACAAATAAGTGACAAAACAACAATAATAATAGCAAAGCTCAAAAGAAAAAAAGAGTTACTTTAACTAACAAACAAAGATATGATTTATGTTTTCAAAAAAAATTGAACCTAGTATTAAAAATTGTGACCTTGCTGCCCAATATGATATCGGTAAATTAACATGTAGTGAATTTTAGCAAAGTCAGATCATTGGTTATTGATCGATTTAGATTCAAAAAATGCAACAAATAAGAGAAACAAAAAATCTGTTTTTGTTAATATTGAATTGGCAATAATACTTTGGGTAGAACATATTATAGATAATAAGCAAACATTAACAGAATATCTTATCCGAAATAAGGCAAAAGAATTTGCATTATTACTAAATAAAGATAAATTTAACACTTCAAATGGTTGATTATATAACTTTAAGAAAAAACACAACATTAGTAAGTATAAAAAGCAAGATGAAGCTGATAGTGCATTTTTAGAAAAATTACCCAAATTTAAAAGTAAACTACAAAGAGTTATTCAACCTTATAGGCTTGAGGATGTTTTTATTTGTGATGAAACTAGTTTGTATTACCAGATAGAGCCTTCCTATATATTAGCAACAGGTCTAGTTTTAGGAACAAAAAAAGCAAAATAAAGGGTTACAATTTTATTAACTTTAATGCAACAGAAACAGAAAAATTAAAACCATTGTTTATCTATAAGTATAAAAACTCATATATGCTTAGAATTATTGACAAAAAAAAATTACTAGTTGAGTATTTCTGAAACAAGACTGCTTAGATATAAAAATCTATTTAGCAATATTATATAAAAGATTTGGATTTAATGATGTGTCTTAAAAATTACTAAATATTATTTTTAATTGATAATGCACCAACTTATAATCTTAAAGACAACATAGTATTAACTAATATAAAAATAGGACCCTTGTCTAAATATACCACAACCTATCTTTAACTGATAGATGCTAGGATAATTAATTCTTTTAAAGTAAGTACAGTATTATAGGTTTGCTAATTAATTTTGTACATCATTATCAAGAATATTTTTATTTTTAAAAAAAAATGATAAAAAAATATAATAATAAAAAAAAGATAAAAAAAAAATATTAAAAAAAAAGATAAAAATGTGACAAAAAAAGAAAAAAGAGTAGTTCATTCTTGTTTTAAGGTGACCTAAATTAGTTGACAAGTCCATAATATACTATTATTATATGCTAACAAAATATTTATTTATTTAAACTAAATATAGATATTTTCTTATTTAAAACCATTTGGACACATATGAATTTGCACTTGAGACTCAGTTAGAACTGGTTTCAGTCAATATAAAAGAAGCAATAGATTATTGTACATTAGTATAAAATGAGATATCAAGTGAAACAATTAGGAATTGTTGGTGTAAAATGGGAATCCTTCTAGTTAAATTAAATAATAATTATTTTTCTTCACAAGAATTCTCACATTATGATAAATATCTAGATGATGAAAGAGAAGTTTATTATCTTATTGAACAATTTCCAATTAATTCTGATGATTTTTTACCTACTTCAGAATATATAAAAATTGATAATGACTTATCTACAACTAAGATCTCTTCAAATCAAGAAATTTTAGCTGCTTTTTGAAAGAATGATAATAATAATGAAAGTGAATTCACATTTCAAATTTTACTTAACTTAGCATTAGAAAGCTTAGAGAATATAAGGTTGTTATTATTAAATTTATTTAAAACTTTATGTATTGAAAATAAAGACTTAAAGGTTATTAACTTATTTAAGAAGCATATTTTAAGTTTAATCACTTGACAAAAAAATTAATTAAATATAGAGAATTTCTTTAGCAATAATAAATAACTATTTATATTTGTTTTAGAAGGTGTTTATAAGGTATAGATTAAAGAAAATGTGTTAATTATAGAGGATGAGATGAGTTGATATAATTAAAGATTGAATATACAAACTAAAATTTGATTTAGCTTTTTAAATTTATAGCATCAAGTTTTCTTAGATAAGTTTTTAAAGTTATTCAGATTAATTTTTAATAGGTTTCTAATACTATATTCTAAATATTTGCATCTATTTAATATATATAAATATCATTAAATTTTTTTTTTTAAAAAAAAACAATAAAATGTCTACTGTATTAAGAATTTTATATTCATAATCATAATATTGTTTTGTAGTATTTTAATTTTAATTATTAATTATTAACTAATTGATTCAAAGTAGTAATATAGAAAGATATTGATTAGTGCAGATAGATCAACTGATATTCTTATTACAGTAATTAGATTTTTTTGACTATTGAACATTTAAATTTTAATTTATTATTCTTATAAGTTAAAGTAAAATGGTAAGTACTTTTTTTTTTTAATTTTATAGTTATTCTTTCTTGTGAGAATGCACTAACCTTATTAAACTTAACAGATAATTAAGTCACTTACTGTAGATCTCTTAGAAGACATCTTCATCACAATTGTGATTACTAAGAACTTTTATAGTATTTATGAAACATTATCTTATGAACTTAAGTCTATAAAGGCTAAGATTTTACCAGTTCTTTTTCTTAATAATAGATTCAACCAAGTTTGAAATTATTAATAGTTTATTTTTAAACCTTTTATAATTAATGTAGGCTAACTACTGTATTTTAATTGCTATTGATAGTAGAAAGAAACACAAATCAATTTTAAACTTTACAAAGAAGAATTTATAGTATTCATGTTCCATTAAGATATATAATTAAACAAAGTATTGTGTTTAAGGTAAATTAGAATTTAAGCAAGTGCTGTCAGAGTTGTTACATCACAACATTCAATTAGTTTCAATTTTTTTGAACATATGTCAAAAAAAATTAAAACCAATTAGACATTATAATATAACAATTCTAAGTGCTATACTATGTTTGATTGTTAGTGATATTATATATAGTACAATATAGTTAATATTAAGTTATAATGTTAATTATTCAGATAAAATGTTTATCAGGTTTACTGTCATCTAATTTTGAATTAGAAATTTTGATGAATGAAGATGAAACTATTAATTAAACAGTATATTTATAATTTATAGTTTTATTTACATAGTGTTAGAAATAATTTATTCATTAATTTATACTCACATATGCAGTATTAATTATATGAGGCTTTAATTTATAGATTCTTTTCAAATTACAATATATATACCATATATTAAAATATAGTATCATTAAAATGTGCAATAAATATATGTAATTATATATTATTCATATGAACCTTATAAATACAGTATCTTCTTTATTGGCTTTGAAGCCTAGTTTGATTATGCTCTTATTACTAAAGCTTCATTCATTTTAAACTTGATTTTAAACTTACAAAAAAAGCTAAAAAAACATAAAATTTTCAACTCTTAAGATTTAATTGGCTTATTCTCATAATAAATCATATTTACAGTATATAATTGACTCAAGCTAAGTTGTACAGTATAGGTTATAAATCTTTGTTATAGCAAGGTGCTCAAGACTATATAGATTCATTATAATAAGATACCTAAATAAATCAAAATCTTGATATATCAAACTAAACCCTTCAGCTCCTAAGCTTCGTTATATCAAGATTATACTATATACAACAAATTAGATAAGACAAATAGTAATAAAAATAATAGTAGCAAATTACTTTTATTATATAAATGGCTTATAAAACAGAAATTTGATAATATTTGCAATCCAGAACTAAAAGGTTACATTTGGTTAGGACAAGATGTACAAACAAGAATTTACCAAATATAGGTATCAAAAGATCTACAACCAGAATTAGAACAGGCAAAAATTATTAATACAAAATTTATAATTTAAGTGATCATAATATTGTTAATGCAATATTAATATTTAAATACTTGGTCAAAACACATAATGTAGCAGAAATGAAGAAAAAAAATTAACAAGAACAATTTATTTGTATAATAAGATAATGAAAGAAAATTAAAAAGATTATTAAATAGATCTTGAAAATTATCTATTTAAAAATAAAAGACTAAAAGTATTTGAAAAAGTAGATTATTGTGTTGATATAAATAGAGTTTGAAATATAATATCCAGTACAATAAAAGATGCAGTTAATCAAAAAAAAGATATTTAGAAAAATAGTAATCTTGGAAAAAAGAAGATAGTAACAAAATTGTACAAGAGAATAGTAACACTAAGTAAGCTATTACAGAAGATTAAAAAGCTAGTAAAGAAAGAAAAAACTAAACTAAACTTAAAAAATCAACATGAAAATAGATAAGATAAATGTAGAATATGACCTAAAAATAGGCTATATAGAAGAAATCAAAGTAGCAAATCTTAAAAATTAATGTTAGCTAACAAAGAAGCAGTAACAGGCATTAAGAGTAGTAGAAAAAGTTAAAAAAAATAAGTATACAAGAGATAAAATCAATACTGCTATAGGTAGAAGATGTGAAAGAATTGATAAAAAAATAGGAAGAATATTTACTAGTATTCTAAACAAACCTTATAACAAAATTAGAATCAACTAAGTATTAAAACAAAAAGAAGACAAATGCATCTTAATTAGTGAACCAAATGCAGTATTGAAGCAGATAAAAGAACATTTTAGTAAGCAGTTCAAACAGGAAGATGTTATTGAAGATAAAAGAGTAATAGAAGAATTTTACAAGCCATTTGCAGAAGTCAAAAAAGAGTGATATAAGAAGTTAAAGACAGAAATATTAATTGAAAAGTGAATGAAAGCAATAGAAAAAATTAAAAATAAAACAAAATCAGACTTGTAGAATATTGGCTACAAACTAATTAAAAGTGCAAGTGATAAAACACAAGAAGTCTTTAAAAAAGTTGCAGATACTTGTTTGAGGCTTAGAAAGATATTATATAAATAGAAGTTAGTGCAAATATATCAAATTTCGAAAGATAAGAATTAGGATTACAAGCTTTGTAATATTAAATCAATTGCATTATTAGAAATATTCAGAAAATACTTAACCAAGATAGTAGCAAAAAGAATGTTTAGTATAATAAAAAAAAAATAAATGCTTAAGAGCCCAAACTATGCTAGTCTATTAGAAAACTTAACAGAAAAAGCAATTCATTTACATTATAGAGATAATAAGAAAAAATATAAAAGAAAGTAATAAAGAGTTGTGATTACTAATGCAAGACATAAAAAAAGCATACAATTTAGTATCAATGAAGTCAATTCAGCTAGCATTACAGAAAATTAAGTTGTTAGTTGAGATAGTAAAGTTTATTTTAGAATTGTATAGCAGAAGAGAAGTTAGCATTATTCAGAGTTTGGAATAATAAAAATATTTGTTGCTAAAGATAAAATTAAGCAAAAAGAAACAATTTTATTATTAGTCTAGAGGATATTTTATAATCTGTTATTAAGAAGAATTCAAGATAATTTGCAGTTAAATTATAAAATTAAGACATATAAAGTTTTAAATTTGCAAATAAACAGAGTTAAAGTTAAAAAGATAAGACAAGCTGCAGTAGTATATGCTAATAATGCAACTAAGGTAATAAAAAACAAAGAGAAAATACAAGAAATCATCTAGATTTTATAAAGATTCTTTAAATTCAATGATATTTAAACCAATAATGCCAAGTCAAAGCTGTTAGTAGTTAATTTATATACAAAAAAAGAGAAAAAGTCTATTGTAATAAACAATTTTTAACTACAGATTAAAGAAAAGCATACATTATTAAGAATGCTAGGAGTGTGGTTAAGTATAGAAGCAAATAAAAGTTTAGTTGTTAAAAAGACAAAAAATATCATATAATAGTTTATATAAGGCTTAAGATTTAAGAAGTTAAATATTTTTTATTTTATTTTTTTTCTCTTAAGCAGTCATGCTAGTGCTTTATTAAGATTTTGAAATTATATTTGCAATTATATAAATATTCTTAACAACTAAGCCCAGCATCACCCAGCTACTCTAATAGTATCTAAGTACAACCAGTTGCATTACTTCAAGCAGAAGTAAGCTACTCATCTGACTACTTAAAGTCTATAATAAAAGAGTCTTCTTTCTTCTATAACAAACTCTAAAATTGTTTTCTGTATTTCTTTTTTGATTTGTTTTTCTTTTCCTTTTGCTTTTTTCTTTTCTTTTTTCTATGACTTGCTAATTTGGTTTTTCTCTTTTACTTGATGTTTTCTTTCTTTTTCTTTGCTTCTTTTTATTCTACTTGTTATTCTTTTACTTTTCTCCTATTCATTGATCTTTCTATATTGAATTCTTTATACTTGTTCATAGAATGTGTCTCAGGCTGTTCTTGCTATTATATTCATAAACTGCTGTCTTAATTTTGAAATTAGAAGCTGCTTCAATCTGTCTTGTGTTTTTTTTAGAATAAGATCTTTAATTAATGCCTCTCTTATTTTAATTTTCTCTGTTTCAGTTTTTCTAAAGAGTACTATATATAATATATATAGGGGGACTTAAACTTTTTCTTTTTTTTTAACTTCTTCCAAGCTGTTGCAATAGTAACTTTTTAGATTCTTTTCTACAGATTTCTTTGTTCTTTACATGCTGCCAAATGTGCCTATATTTCTTTTGTTTTATCTTAACACATTTGGCACTCCATTGTTGTATATATATCAGATCTTCTCTTGTTCAGTCCTTCTAGGATTGGAAATTTATTCATTATACATTTTATAAATATGCTTCTTCTGGCACTATCTCTTTTTGTTGTGCAGTGAACTTCTTTCATTATTTTCAGTCTATTTTAAAAGCATATTCAATCATAAATTCTAACTTTTGTTTCTGGTTCTAATTTTCTAATTGCTTTTGTTTTTCTCTATTTTGCTTCTAACCTTGCATTTGTTATTAATTTGTATAGCAATCTTGCTGATATGTTAGTATATTTGTTTTCTCACTCTAAGCAGTACTCTATCTCTTTGCAACTGACTTCTTCAGCCTATATTATCTTTTTACTCATTGCATCTCTTTTTGCTAGACTATTAGCTTTATCATTCTATTTATTTTTACTATAGCTTTTAACTTTAACAAACTCTATCTGAATGTTTTTTATTATAATAAGCTCTCTCATCTTCATTACCCATATTGCATTCTTCTTTTTAAGAGTCTTACTTCTGCATACTTGTTCTAAATCTCTAGTAATATTTCTTATTGTTGCATTGCTATCTGTATATATTTCTATCTGCTTTCCTCTTGGTATTGTTAGAATTGCAGTTCATATTGCTACTAACTCAGCTATTGTTAATGTTTGCCAACCTTTTAGATCTAATGCTATCTTTTCTTCTGATCATTCTTGTGTTTTATCTGTTTGCACCCATCCTATGCCTATACTATTTTTATTTCTTGTGTCTTCTTTAGTCTTTGGGTTTGCTGTTTTATCTATATATATTATATATTTGTTTTTGTTTCTTATTATATTCCTTCTTAAAACTTTTACTATTTCTTGACTAATGCTGTCTTTTAATTTCTATTATTTGATTATCTCTACTTCTGGCTCTTTTATTATTCTTAGTCCCTTAAGTTTTTGTTCTTCTATCACTAGTTGGTTTGTCTTTATTGTTTCTATTATTTGATCTATCACTATTTTGATCTTGTTGCTGCCTTTTTTTATCAATGTATTTGGAATTGCTTTGATTCTATTATTCACTCTTATTCACTGTTGGCAACTATCTTCTTGGTATTCTTTTTCTCTTGTACAATCTTTATATTTGCTAATTTCAATAGCTAATTTATTTTCTTTACTCTGTATTTGCCAATGTTCTACTAGTATTTTTTTCTTTTCTTCTTTACTATCTTTCCTAACTGTTGATTGTTTTGTGCTCTATGTACTATCCATTCTTTCCTTCTTTTGTCTTCTGAGATATACTTTCATTTCATCTGCATTGCTTGGATATTTTGCCTGATTGTTCTAAATTAGCTTTTAACTTCTCTATTTTTTGGTCTAATAAGCATTTCTAATTTTATTGCCTTGAACTATTCTGCTTTTTTTTCTTTACTTGATAGACCTTGATAGCTTTTTAGCTGCTACTATGTAATTAATCTTTCTTCTGTTATATTTATCAGCTAATTTAGATATATTAAGCCTGCTTTATTTATTCTAGTAATACTTTTTTTCTGTAACTGTATATCTATAAGTTCTCTTATTTTGATTCCATATTCAAATATTGTCTATAGATTGCCTTTGGTTCTTAAATTTATATTAAGCATTCTTGCTTTTAGTAATGTTAAACAAGCTAAGTACTTTTTTAACTCTTTATATTTTCTAGCATCTTCTTTATTTTCTATATATCTTCTATTAAACCTGCTCTTTGACACTTTTGTGTTATTCTTAGTTTTGTTAACTGTTCAAGACTATCTTGTTTGTTTAGTTTTGCTAATAGGCCATTTATTTGTTTTGTTATTAATTCTTATCATAATATTCTGCAGCTTCTAAGATCTTTGTGTTTCATTATGCAGTTTTCTAATATTCTTTGTAAGTTACTTTTTTGCTTTGCTAGACTTATTATTGGTTGGTGTATTTTACTTATACTTCTTTCTGACATTTTTGTTAGCTATAGCATATAACTTAATTTTAGTATTATTACTATATTGTTTATGTATACAATCTGGCTTATTGTCATCTTTTTGTATCTAAGAACTCTTATTGTTTGGCTAATTATTCCTTAGCTTTCTTTTTTACTAACATTTCACTTATTCTGTTATTTAGTCATATTCCTAGTAAGTGAACTATCTTATTTTTTGCTTTTTCTATTATCTTGCTTTCTCCAAAGATTAATTCTCTCTCTTCTTTCTTTACTTTTGTATACATTATTAACAGCTTTAATTTGGATTTATTTATCTCTATATCATTTATTTTAAAATATTTTTCTGCTATTTTTAATATTTTTATTGGCTGTTTTTTACTATTTGCAATCTATATTATGTCATCTGCATATACAATGGCTGCTTGGCAGTACTTCATAATATTGCTGTATTGTATTCTTCTTTTGATTTGTTGTTTTACTATATATTTTAAATTTTTATCTTCTTGTATTCTCATTAATAATGGATTATAAAATAGTTGCCAAATTAATAATGATATTACTTCTCTTTAATCTATGTTGTCTTCTGCTGTTATTTCTTCTGTTAGGCCATAAGCTGTGATAATTTTTAGTTATCTTTTATGAAACAGATCCAGAATATATTTTATTGTTCTTTTAGATACTTTAATCCTTCGTAGTGCTAGTTCTAGACTCTCAAATGGAACTGAGTCAAATGCTTTTTTTTTTTCACTTTCACTAAGGCTGTAGTTATCAGCAGCTGTTGCTTTTATTGTATTTTAATTATGATTACATAACTTGTACAAGGTAAGTATACAACTAGCCACACGTACAACTTTTGGTTGTCTAATTTAAGTAGTTCACTCATATAGCAGGTTCTACACTAGCTGCTATACCTGCAATCTACTAGAAGATTACTTATTTTAAATACTCTAATCTCTATACTTATACTAACAAATAGTGCACAAGTTCCTGTACACCTAAGTGTCATCTAACCTAACTATAACCTTTCTGTCTGTACATCTATCAAGCTATTACATATTTCAGAGTATGTCACCTAACTTGTAGAGCTCCAGAAGGCCTCTTTGCTAACTAACTACCCATATTTAGTATCTTGTTAACAGGACTCACCCTTGCAGAGTTCACCCAGATCCTAGCACTAACTTCATAGCATATTTCTAGTACTTTAGTATATCTCTGTTTCTGACCTCAGACTCTCAATTCAGATAGCCTAGTAGGACTGTAATCTGTTTCTAGTACCCCAGGGTCTGCCCTTCAAGGTCTGCCCTCCAAGGTTCTTTTTCTCTGGTTCGAGACTTCCGGTAGCCTGGTTGGTGGTACCTCTCACCCGAGATTCTTGCCTGCCTGATTCTTTTCACATTGGTATCTGTTTTCTAGATTTAGCCTTTACAGTAATACTGTCGAAGATTTGTGTTACCTCTCTACTCAGGTTTTTTTAAGTAGGCTCTAGTTATTTCAGTTCACAGATTTACATGACCACAGATGCTTTATGACCTGCCAGTTATCTGGTGTGACTGTGTTACAGATACTGATCCCAACTGATCAATAGATAGCTGTTGTTGTATTACTGGTTTCAAGAACTTATCTTATGTTTGCACTGCCCAATGCTAGTTTGCATTCTTCTGTGTAACTCTAGCATTGCACAGATGCCCATATACACTGATGTAACATAGATGGTTTTTCAAATTTTCACTGTCAGTGGGTTTTGAACTCCCAACCTACTACTTGGAGGGTTGACAACTTATCCACTTCACTAAGTTGCCACACCTCTAAGTCAAATGCTTTTTTTATATCTTGCAAAAGTATTTATACTTTTTATTCTTCTTTTTTGCTTCTTCCATTATCATGTTAAGAATGTGTACTGGTTGTTCTGTTAAGTTGTCTGGAAGGCCCATATAATTTGGTCTTTTGAATATTTTTTTTTCTGTAAATATTTTGTCAAGCCTTCTTATTATTACCTTTGTTATAACCTTTCTAAATATTTCTATTAATGCTATCAATCGTATATTATTTAAACTATATTCCTACTTAACATCTTTAGGTATTGGGTAGACTTGTGCTATCTTTCATTTCATTAATATCTTTTCTTCTTCTAGACATAGATCTGCAAAACTTCTAAATACTTCTTGTGTTTTTTTTCTTGCTTACCTTATTAGAGTGTAGCTTATGCCTAATATGTCTGAAGCTGTTCTTGTCTCAGTTCTCTTAATGTTTCTTCTTATTCTTTTCCTTCAATATTTCTTTTTACTTCTGTGTATTATTCTTTTTTAATGTTTTCTTATAGTTTATATATTTTTTTCTACTTTTTTAATATTTCTTCTAATCTTGTATTTCTTTTCCTAAATTGTTTTCTGTAGTGTTTTGCTACTTCTGTTCTGATGTTTTTTGGGCTTGTT